>VWZY01005334.1:344811-380685 GCA_013399075.1 Chloroceryle aenea
GGAGGCTCCGCATCGCGACTGCTGTCCTGGCTTAGGGTGTAGAGCATCTTTACTGGCGATACTCTAGCAGAAGTTTAGTTAGCTTTATCTGGTTTTGTCCCCTTTTTGGATTAAATATCTCGATGGGATGTGCCCGGAGAAGAGCTGGTCCTGCTGTCGTGTTGCAGACGCTTGATGGCAACTCCAGCTACTCTGCCGGGTGATGCTTCCTCTCGTGTAGAGATGGTGCAGAACCCTGTGGACAAGAAGAGTGTTTTTAATATCCAAGAATATATGTATTTAATCTTTTTAATTGTTCTTAAGAACGTGGTTCTTGAAACCCACGGAAAAGCTTATTTTTGTTTAACGTCTATATTCCCGTTCTTATTAAACATGGATACTACTGCGTCTCGTCTTAGCAAAGTACTGTTGTTCAAAGCTGACACCGGAGAGCTGTTGTAAGGAAAGGTTTAGGAGTTGTAAGGAAGATACTTTGCCTGGGAAAGAGTAGCAATTAAGTTAAATACTCGAGTGCTTATCAATGTTTGCTCAGAATATTTTGCTCTTCTCTCTACACTGCTTCAAAACGTTGACTGCTTTTACTATGCTAGAGACTTGATTTGTACAATGGCCCCTCTAAGGGTCTTGGGATGATTGCCAACCATAAATTAAAAAAGGTAGGAAAAAAAGTTTTTTTCTTGCAAATTTCAAAGTAGCAAACCAGTTTTTCTAGAGAAAACGGTAATGAATTGCACAACACAATTGCTGTGTAGTGTTTTTTTCTGAAATGAAATTGTTGCAGTCTACGAAGTCAAAACACCTGCGCTGTTTACATTTTTAACTGCACAGGAGGTTTTCAGTTCGTAACAGTTCACTGGCATTTAGAAACAATGAAAGATGAAACGTTTTTTAAAGCATTAGCTTAGAGATGCAGGATGGATGTTGTCGAAGTAGTGTAATGAGTAAAAGGTTTTCAAGTGTGGTGGGTAACCAGGGAGGCTAAAACGACCGAGGCTTCTGTAGTCGTAAGGGCACCTCATTGAGAATGAAGCAAGGAGTAAAGTTTTCAGAGATGTCTTATGTGCAGCAAATCAGTTTATAAAGAAGCAATATATATATTTTTTTTATGTGGTCTTGCATAATAAAATTGAATTATACTTGTTTTTTAATGAATTTTAAGCTGCATGTATGGGGGAAAAAAAGCGTTTTCAAAATTTTCAGGTTTTATTTCTGTATAAGTTGGTATTCACAGCACATAAGAACACGTCTCGGGGCTATGCTTCAAAGCAATGGATAGATCTATTGCGATGTATTTTGTTGTCATGTTTTATTGTTTTCCTGTTTGCATGCACTTACTGCTGCTTCTGAGCCACCGTGCTTTGCACTATTTTCCTAGTTTGTGGTAAACTTCTCCTGACCTTGATGAGCAACGTTTATTGTGTATTACATGACTATGCACTGGAAATGATCCTGAAATAGTCACTTGGAGAGTTATCACAGTCACAGATTTTTAAACTTTAACATGTGCAGGAGAGAAGCTGTTAAACACCAGTCCTTTCACTGACTTGATGGTAGCCTGTGTAGGGAGGGGAGCTTGTTTGTCTTTGAAACTGCACCACACATGTGGCTTTCAGGTGATGGTTGGTTTGGGCTCTGGGGGCTCAGGAAGAAGCGGTGATGTTGGTCGGGTGCTGCCCTGGGCTCCAGCCTCCCACTGTGCTTTCTTAGTCTGATCTGGCGAGCGGTCTCGATCAGGTGAGTTAGTCCCAAGTTTGGATAGGGGCTGAGTTGGTGTATTCAGTGGGTGTGGAAGTGCTCTGTGTGTGTTGGTTTGGTGATTAAATCCCTTCTCTAGAACTCAGTCTCTATGAGTTCCAGGGGCCTGGTGCCTCTATTTTTTTTCAGTTTTCAAGTTGCTGTTCTGTTGGTACTTTGTGGCACTCCATATCATCAACACGGAGGTTCTTGTCACCGTGCCCTTCCCAGCTGCCCCTTAAGACACTTGGGGAAGAGGGGGGGTGGGTGCTGTGCAAAGGTGGGCACCCCTGGGTCTGGTGCTTGCTGGCTGACCTGAGCTCTCCAGCACCAGGGCGCTGAGTGGCCCTCACACCACACAAGCCCATGGGAAGCACTCAGTTCTTTGACATGGTTCTTGAGGTCACCCCAGTTGTGTGAAGCACGAGTTATATTTGTGTTGGTTTGAAATTGGGCATCTGCAGCAGAGGCAATGCTGCGTGCTTGTTATTGATCTTTTGGACTGACAGATACAAATGGAAGATTTAAATAAATTTTCTTGTAAAAGAATTCATTCCTAGAAGGGTCACGAGCCAGTTTATTGGCATGTGCTGAAAAATGAGCTCATATTTCTGTAATATTTGCCTAGAGTTTCTCTTTCCTTCACAGCTTTTTGTGGGAGAGTAGTGCCAAGAAGTGCTGTGTAAAGCAAGCACATGCACTTACTGCTTGCCTGCGCTTGGGAAGTTATTTTCCACCCTTGTTTGTCTTTACAGCTGTGGACTTGAGAGGGAAGTCTTTTATACTAATAATAGCAAGAAGTTATGATAGAAGCTATCCATGAAAAATCCCAGGCATGTGCTGCTTGCTCCCTGGAGAAGGTTTCCATCCTAGAAATGTGGACATTTTTTTATTATTATTTTATTTATTTTTTGTGAAAGATCACAGGGCTGCTTACCAGTTGTCTCTCTTGTTCTGTGTGCATAAGGACATTCCGTGGATTCCTTTCTTGGCAATCTTCTCATAAAATATCCAATGTTTGAAATAAGAAACAGATTTACTCTGATGTCTTTAAACAGATGCATTTTCCAAGTTCAACTAGTCAAGAAAAAATTTGTACAAGTTGCTTTTTTCTTTTTTTTCTTTCTGTTTAAAGTTTTACTTTTTTGTGTGTATAACAGCAGGCCAAAATGAGGGAGGGGATGCACAGTAATCTAATTGAAGGAATCTGTTAGAGCAAAGATTCCTAGGAGAATTTAATGAGTTGAAGCCTGAGATCATGTGGCATTTGTTCCTCTGACTTAATTTCAACTTTTTTTAAATTTCTGTTTCAGAGTTGTGGGTAATCACAATGGGACTTGTGAGTCAGACCCATTCTTTTCATAGTTGTTTTTCATCTCGTACGCGTTATTTTAATAGAGTGAGTAACTTTGAGGACATTTCTTATCTGCAGTGCAAAATCTAACAGCAGTTTGAACAAATACAGAATTAGCACAAACAAACGGGAATTAAGTATCAAGCATATGACTTTGAGTTTAAAAAAATTACTTCCGAAAGAGGAGCTCTGCTGGTTTTCTTCACTTCTTCTGTATCTTAGAGAATTACTCATTCTGCAGTGCCTTTTCCAGTCTCTCTGCTACCACTTTTCCTATCCCCCCCTCAAGTGAACGGTTGCCTTGGTTCATCTGGGATTGAGACTGCAGCTGGTGTCTGCCACTCGCTCTCTGTGGGCCAAGTGGAAGTGTTCATGGTTACCCCTGTGTGAATCCCTGACGTGCCAGGAGAGCCACAGAGAACTCTGTCAAACATTGTGTGTTTGCGTGCCCTAGAAAAAAAAAGAGTTTTTACTTAAACACTAAAATCTCCTTAGTGTTTGAGACTGCTTACACTTGAAGGTTTTGTTGGTTAAATGACAGCTTTATTATCTTGCACTGAAGGGAGGAGAGGTACAGAGGTAGAGAAGAGCATGGCTAACAGCATCTGGCACGGGACTGGCCTCTCTCTGTCAGGTGGCGGTGGACAGGAATCACTTTCTAACTGTGCCTGGAAGTATGGAATTAAATTGGACATAAAGCAAGAAAGATTATAGGTCTGGATAATAACATTCTTGCTGAATTTAGCCAGGTGCTCAGAAATAGTGAAGAACCCCATGGACTTCTACTGGTTTTTCTTGTTAAGTATCCTTGAACTGCTCCACCTTCGACTGCAGTCCTGTTGTGCAATGTACCTGAGCACCAAGTAAAACACTGTTTCTGCTTGGATGAATTTACAATCTAGATACATTAGAAGGGAGCAGCATGTACAGAAGGAAAGTGAATTTCCAAAGGGAGCAGAGTGTCTGAGTTGCAGCCATGCTCACACGGCTACCCAACTTGTTTCTTAGCTCTGTTTGCAGCAGAGAGCTGAAGGAAGTTCTCAGAAGTTCAGTTCTCAGAAGTTCTCAAGAGAGGACTTCTGCCATGCCGACCCATCGGGGGAGGGTGGTGTACCCCAGCTCTTGTTTCTGTGATTCAGAGATTGCCTGTAAATACATTTGTTGACCACATTGCGTAGGCCTGTTGGTTCCGCTCCTTGGAGCTGTTTCATTTGGCCACCTCTGAGGAGACCACCAAATGGCATGGGCACAGAACCTGCGGAATGAATGCCTATTGTTTGCTGTGGTTTTGCTTTGCTTTTTTTTGGTCATAGAACAGGGTGTGGGTGCCTGTTTTTTCCGTTAAATTTTTAAGAAGGCTAATGTCAGTGGATGAAGCAGGGTGAACATAATCAGCATTAGATAGAAATCTCTTCCAGCAAGTGTGCCAGCCTTTCCCAGGGCAGGCAGGACTTTCGCCCTAACGTGCTATGGTGACAAGGCAAGTTGCATAGATTCAACTGTGAAATCAGTATTGAACCTCTCCTCAGTAAGTCTTCAGATGATTATTGGAAATTGGTCGGGATAGACTTCTGCACGTGCCTAGCCTTCAGTACTTGAGGCTGTGCTTGTCAGCTTGTGCTTTTCAAACACGGGGCAGCCTAAATACACACATACAAAAAAACTTGATGCTTGTAGTCCATTAGTGGTGGTCAGACCTATGGACCTAAAGACTCTATGGAAATGCTGTCATCTACTGTCACAACTGCAGAATTAACACACAGCTTTTCCTTAAACTCTTATTTTTACTTTCATGTGAGCATTTAATGCACACTCTGCCTTTCTGCTGCACATCTAGTTCTTCACTGCAGGCTGCCGCGGAAGCTGTTTGCACAATTCACAGGGCACCGCAATCCCAAAGAGGGCATGCTGGTAAATGAATCACAGGTAGGAAGATCATCTGCTGTTTTCCTTGACCTGCTAATGTTTGCCTTTAAACAATATACGCTAACCCCCTCCTAACCCCCTCCGTCATCTGGAGGGCTGCGAGTACGATGCAGATGGTGGTTGCTGTGCAGAGCAGTAGCAGAGGGCAGTGAATTTCTGTCAAATTGCAGCAAGAAGTCAGCGCTTAATTTGAACAGTAAAACCACGCAGGCTAAAGAATATTAAAACATGTAAAGAGGAGCATGCACAGCTGACTGGGTTCACAAGCATTGGAAGTATTTCACGTGGAAGTGTTTTTTGAAACAGTGTGCACGTGCCTGGAACATATAAATATCTTATTACATTTTTCAGTGCTTTAAGCATAGTAATGATTTCTCATCACTTAAGTATTACATTACCAGATTTGTACTGTTTCTGTTTGTCCCTCTTCTGCATCGGCTTTTTTGTCTCCACAACAGGCCACTGTTACTTCTAGGGAAATGCTATAAACCTTTGTCAAGTGGGAGACCCGTTCTCTGTGAAAGCACATTGCCTGGTATTAAGAGATGGAAATTTTATTCTTTTATTCAGAGTCCTGTCACAGCTGTGATCTTGCCTGTGTTTAATGGCTGGCAAATCAGTCTATAATTATCTCAGACATCTGGTTTTTTTTTAATATTATGCCAGTGTCGCCTGACTTCTAGTCCTCTAGACTGTCCCACTTTTTTTCTATCTATATTTTTAAAAAATTCAGAATATTTTTGGCATTTGAAACTCTTGTGTAACTTATGTGGACTTTCAGACTTTAAAATACTTTAGACTTAATTGTTGGTGATATGTAGAGGGATTACAAAAGCATGGCTTATTTAGTCTAGCTGGTGGCTTGGGAGGTAAATTCTACAAGGAGAGAGGAAACCTGTTGAAGTTGAAGGAGAGTATTGGCACAAGATGAATGGTTATGAGCGTGTTCTGAATTCATTGAAGTCAGACATTAAAAGGTCCCAAACCATGTGAGGAGGGAAGTTGTGGAACAGACTTCCAAACAGGATAATGTGGACAAAGAAGTCCTTTTAAGATGGTTCTTGATAAGTTTGGGGAGAGTTTAAGTCAGGATTTCAGGAGCTGGTAAGGAAAGTTTGTGGCAGAGGGACACTGGGCTACATGGGAGCTTGAGGCCAGGATTGCGTTTGTCCGGTGCATGTGTTGTAGTCATCCCATGTTTAAGTGCTTCTGTTGGTCCTTCTCTGAAGACCCAGAAGAATTAGCACTTTAAATATGTAATTGTAGCTTCTGAAGTTTCTCTGTGCTCTTCTGCTTCACTGGAGGATGGCCACAGGGAAAGGCAGGATGAGGAGCAGGGTGTGCTGCAGGTCCTTGCAGCTTCAAAGTGGTTTGCAGGTGTGCCCTGCTAACCCCA
This sequence comes from Chloroceryle aenea, assembly GCA_013399075.1. Classification (NCBI taxonomy): domain Eukaryota; kingdom Metazoa; phylum Chordata; class Aves; order Coraciiformes; family Cerylidae; genus Chloroceryle; species Chloroceryle aenea. The sequence goes on from VWZY01005334.1 coordinate 351,222, forward strand.
TCCTTCCCTTTAGACTGAGCAACGTGTTGCTGAGGCAGAAATCTCCCTGCAAGCTCAGCCTGGTCAGGACTGCTGGGCCTTTCCTGTTCCCTTCTAGTGCTGGGTGTGATGAACTCTCCTTACAAGTTTTACCCTACAGATCTCCTGCTCTCGCAGGGGCTTTGGACACTGCTGACACCCTTCAGTTTTCTCTTGCTCTTTTCTTGTGACTTACTGTGGTTACATACATAGTGAGATACTGCTGTGTCTCACTGTAGGCTGCTTGTTTTAATGTCCTTCTTGGCCTGCAAATGCTAATCCTGAGACCCACTGGAAATCTGCTCTTTGCAGCATGGCATTCTGGGCTCTTTCTGTTCCTGGTTTGAAACCTGTTGGTTGTTGCTGAAACAGAAAGATAAAACGGGAATTTTATCCACATCCCCATAGTGAAGATAAGGACTGATACTTGTGGTGCTAAAGCAGACACCTTCAACAATGGCAGATCTTGCTTTTTAGGAGGGGAATGTGCTTTCTGCTTGCACCTTAGTCACAAAATCCAGGGTTTCTTGTGTTGTTCTCTTGTTCAGATGTTGCTCTTGATTACTTATTGCTTCTTTCTTTAAAGGATTGTTTTCAAATCCGGTAAAAATAATTTTACTTCTCTGCTGAAATTTGGAAACCTGTCCTTGAATTATTATCCTAATTCATGTGGTGTTACTGTCATTTTTCTTTTTAAAGTGTAGTGCAAAATACACGTAAAGGCTGAGTGACTCTTCAAGAACAAAGTTTATAGTGATTTGTTCAGCTTCAAAATTATCTTGATCCAGTAGCCCGAGGAAGGTGTACTCTGTCAACATCTGGAATTTCAGAATAATATGTACCTTTCAGAATAATCAATTCTGAATTTAACAGAAGCATAGATTTGGAGAATTTTAGACATTTTCCATCTCCTAGTTCATGTCTTTGGTATGGGCCTTGTCATAACCAAGTCATTTTGCATTGCTCAGTCAGGGTTGTTCCAAAGAAGGTCCTTCCCTGACACAATGGTGGCATGTAGGGAGGGTGATCAGAAGGGAGATTTATTCAGGATTACTTTAATTTCTGGTTTTTTTTTGCTAGTGATCCAACTGAAAATTAAACCCATAGACAACTGAATCTATGAATTTGTGTGCTTACAAGTGCAGGCCATGTATACAGCTGATGGCTGCTTTTCTCAGTTGATTTTGTGAAGCTCACCCATTTGACTTACAATTTCTTTTACAGAGCAGGAGCTCCAGATGCTAAGAAAGAGGGATGCTGATAGGCTGCATAGCAGCTATAGCACCTGCATTTAATACTTTTGATAGAAAATCAGATACTGTAAGAACAATTGGCTTCAATAACTTCATACTCTGTGTGAAAAAGCAGTACAGAAAGCTTATTGTTAGAGATACAAAAGTGACAAGTCAGTATGAATTTTCTGGAAAAATTGAGACTCTAATTGATGCTAAAAAGTTTGCACATCATACAGGTATGTTATTGATCTGGGACTCAAAAAGAATATTCTTCCTCAGGTGTGACTTTGTTTTAGACTGAAATACTAGAACTTTATATTGCTCTTCATTAGCTTAATCTTTTCAATGTCAATGGGTGCATATTTTTGTCATTACTCTTTCTAATGGAACTTGATGCATTCCTCTGCCATGATCTGTAAATTCAAGAGTTATGCTTTTACAAAAGCCTTTATGTGACCTGTTGGTAAGTAGGTGGACTGTATTTAGCCGTAATTCCTAAGAAGCTACTGCTACTACTGGCTTATCTTTCATAAATATGATTTTTGTGTAAATGTGACAAATCAGATTAAAAATTTTGTATTGATCCAATTCAGGTTAATGTGATGATGTTCGATATAAATTATTGGCTTAGTTCTTTTAATGTACTTTGCAGAGGTATAACATTTCCTTAGGCTGGCAAGGTTACTTTTTTCCATTGGTTGTGCATTTAAAAATAATAAAACTATGTTAAGCACACGGCAATGATTATGAGAAGCCTTGACTACACTGGCAAGCAGCAGGACAGAAGAGAGAGGGATCTGTAGCATGGAGTAGTTGCGATGTCCTTGTGCATGCAGAGCAAACCAGTGGCACTGGACGTAGGGGTGGCCTGGGTCGTGCCAAAAGAAGCATCCCTGAGTTGAACTAATGTGTGGCTGAAATGCGTGTCAGTATGCAGGAAGAGCCTTTCAGGCTGCAAAGGGAAAAACACAGCTTTGAATTCCTTATGAATTCCTTATTTTTATGACAGTTGTGTTTGCCACTCCTGCTCCTTCATTGATGTTCTAATATTGTTTCATTCTATTGTAGTATGTTTAGATTTAATGTATTAGCTGCTGCTCCGTGGTCTGAAAAAGACTGAAAATGACTCTGCCTAACAGCAGCTGCCTGATGATCTTCGATGTTGAATGTTGTGCCCTACAGTGTGGAAAGTCTTGACCTTGTGGGTGTGGGTATTGCCTAGCAGTTTCTGTCCAAAATGAGTGAGCAACAGATCAGCTCATCTGTTGACATCTCAAGATTTATTTTTTTTTTACTGTACATTGAAGCAATGCTTTGTTAGTAAAACTGAGTTTCACTTTTTTCTTTCCTACACAGAAAGAACTTAAAAGCAGTTCTTTATAAGGGCACACACTGAAGCACTCTAACCTTGTAAACCTATAATGTGTTTAGAAGTACTCACGAAGAATAATGAGCTGTCTTGATACAATTTTGAAGTCCTTTAATCTTTTTCTTTTTGGTCATTTTAATCTTGAAAGCCCTCCTGGCTCTCCATTACATACCTGGCTGAAGCAGGCCTTCCTGGGAATGTGCGTGTCCAGGAGGTGGCACTGCGTTTTTGACAGCGGTGATGATGGTGTTACAGCCTCAGCAGAGTGTGTCCTCCAGGAGGAGGAGGAGGAGGACTAGGAGGCTGGGCTGCTCTAGCCTCCTGACTGAAGGCTGCTTTTTAACGGTGGCTTTTGTCAAGCAGTGTAAGTTGCTTTGGTTTTTGTATCGAAAGTCCCACTCTGTGTGGACTCTTCTGGTCAGCTGCTTGGGTGGCTGAGAGGTTGCTGCTGCTCTCTATCAGAAAGGTGGTGCTTCTGGCTTTTAAATCCATTAAAGGAATTGTGAGTCAAATTAGGACCGGGGAGATGTCTTCTTTCTCTTCCTGTTACCATGGTAATGAGTTTAATGAGCAGACCCGAATCGGGTAGTCCTACCCTGTCTGAATTGCCATGTGATGCAAGTTGTAAAGTAAGCTGGTAGAGATGTGACTGCCTTGCTCGCAGTGTGCGTGGCTGTACCAGCTTCACCAGTGCTACCATCCATTGTGGTTCCAGACTGGAAGCCGCCTTCACCCCCCGCTTTTGGCAGCATCGTCTTTTGCTCTGCGTTTCAGAAAGATCAGCAGGTGTGTGGGACCCAGCCCCTGGAGAAAGGCAGCAAGAACAGCTTCTGTCTGAACTACTAGCAGCAAAAGCTAATTCTCCTGTCTCACTAATGGCTCTGTCTTCTCTCCCAAATGTGTGACACCTCCTTCCTGAAGGTGATCTGGGTCACAGGAGGCACCAACAAAAATACCTGATCATGGGTTTTGTGCAACAGCTGAAGCAGGAAGGCACAGAAAGGCTTTTCCGAGTTACCTGCTGCTTATACAACTGGCTTTATTTGCTTTTGCATTTAAATATTGCAAACCACTCATCAACATTACTATCTAACATAGAACACTGCTTGTTGCTCTTAAGAAGGCTTCCGAATTGAAAGAAAAGGCGACTAATTAGAATGCAGAAGTATATTTTAAATGTCCGGGGACTGCCCATAATGTTTTTCTCCTCTAGTGTCCTACATACCTGCTGTATATCAAAATACTTACTGGATTAAAAATCATTACAGAGGGCTGTTACATAACAGGAAAGGAAAAATTAAGATATAAAGGAGAAGGTAATGGGTGTGTGCAGACTTGATGTAGTGGGGAGATATGGGGAGGTTGTTCCAGATAGTAAGAAAAGACTCTCTCTCCCCCACTGTCCACACATGAGTTCTGTTTATGAAGAGAAGAAAAAAGGCTGTTGATGGGAACAAAGCTACCAAAAGTAGGTGCCGCAATCTATGTGGTTTTAATGGGGTGTTAATTCAGCGCTTACAATGAATACAAAACCAGAGGAGCTCTTTTGCTGGTAGGGTTGTAGTTGCTGGAAAGTGCCAGAAAGCAAGAAACTTGTCGGGAGGGTTTGTAAAGATTTGTTTGCTTTCCACCAAGGCTGCACTGAAAGGTTTGCACGTTCGGTGTCCCTGCAGAGGGCTGAGGTTTGCCTGAGGATGATGCTTTGAATCTGGGACTGGCTATTTGGCTACCATGAATTGAATTTGCCAAGTGCCTCAGCTTTTGGGGGTTTGCATCCAGTTTGTTAGGCACACAGTTGAACACAACACTCGCTGTAGATTCTTACAAAGCCTGTTTGGTTACTAGGATTGCTTTTAGCTGTCATGCCAGTCAAGCTCTTGTAGCCACACATGCCTTATTATTTATGTCCTTTTAAAAAACAGTCAAAAGCTCGACAGATGCTACGTGATCGCCAGCGTATGATAAAAATCCATCCATAGAAGTGGCAGGGGATAGAGCTAATTGTGGAGAATGTGAAGATGGCCACAGTGAGAGAGCTTTTTGGAGCATCATGAAACTTTGTGTAAATCCTGAAAGCAGTGCCTGCCTGCCTGCCTGCCCTCCCAGGTCGCTTTCATCTCCCCTGCACCCTGATGTCTGTCAGTACTGTATGAGCTCCTCAAATGCTGAGCTTGATTTAAACACTGTAGAGCTGATACCTGCTGCTTGCTTCCTGCTTGAGAGATTCTTATTCAGTTAAAAAGTGACTTATAGTAAGTACCTCAAGGGTTGTTTTGAATCCCCTTCATTTGGAAATTCTATAGCTTTTGTCTTCTCTCTGTGCATTTAAGGAACACGAATTAAGACTTCAGGTGCACTGAATTAATGCACAGGAAAGAGAAAAGGTGCACACACAGGCCAGGAGACCAGGACATCCCTTGTCTGGTCTGGCCATTGCCAGCTCCTGAGGATGCTGGGGTGCTGCACCATGATGGACCTCCTCCTTGCTCTGTCGCAAGCTGTCCACCTGGAAAGGGAAGATACTTTCTCTCTGAGAGTATTACTTAAAGGCTTAAGTAATGTTATATGGATCCAATGAAATATGTTTAATGTATAAGTAATCATTTTTTCATAGTTTGTTTTAAAAAACGCTGTTAAGTACAATTTAAAACCTCCAGCTGATCAGCCAGAAAGCAAAGAATATATCAACCCATCACTGCTAAAACAGAATAATTTTCTAATTCAGGCAAAGTTTATCCCTGTGGATTTGTACAAGCTCTGTTTAATTTCCAGTGTGGCTGTTGGGCTTGCATCAGAAGTTCCTTCATTTGAGGATTTTGTTGTGCATGAGGGTCATAAAAGTGCCATTATTTCCTCTACGTTGTGCATATTACTGTTTTCCTTCTGTGCAAAGGATCTGCAGATTGTACATGAAGACTGATGATACAGTTTCTTACACAGCGTATTTGTAAAGGTTAATACCAGAACAGGACTGACATGACCATGCTTTGTGATTCCAAATCCCCTGAATTTCCATTAGGTATATCCTACATGCTTTTTAAAATCTTACAGGTAGTAGTAAGTCATCAGTATCACTGCTGTGCTCAGAGCTCAGGAGCATATATACAGCTTTAATGAAAGGGCTAATGGTTTCTTTGGTTGATGTTTTTTAATGTAGTTTTTTGCAATCCCTAAACTTTGAGAGTCTGACAAAGTCTTAATGATATTTTTTTCAGAAGCCCAAATGTTGTTTCTAGTATAATGTAATCAATTTTCTCTCTAATTATTCAAGCACTCGCTAGTAGCACTTGACTATAGAGGTGGTTTAGCAGAAATGAAAGATGCTGATAAGATGAATATGCATGTTAAACAGTCTGCTCAGAACATTCATACTTGCATTATGAATAGTTCAATTTCTAAAAGGCATGAAAAAAAGAATAATGAAGGAAATAAAATGTTATTTTTGAGAAATCTTTATATAAATGATAGCCCAAGACTGAGAAAAATGAACAGCCTCACTTCTGTGCATTTGAAAAAATAAAATAGTACTCTAGCTGCAGTAGAATAGGTGAAGTTTAATCAGCAGTTTCCTGATAAAGTTTTGGGTGAAATCTTGACTCTATCAAACTTAGAGAGATTATTGCTTCATATAGACACAGGATGAAAGAATAGTTTCTTTTACACAGAATCACAGAATTACTGAGGCTGGAACAGACCTCCAGGATCACCGAGTCCAGCCTATGTCCCAACACCCTGACATCAGCTAGACCATGGCACTGAGCGCCACATCCAATCTTTCCTTAAACACCTCCAGGGGTGGCGACTCCACCACCTCCCTGTGTCCATTCCAGTGTCTGATCACCCTTTCCATGAGGAAGTGCTTCCTAAGATCCAACCTAAACCTCTTCTGGTGCAGCTTCAGGCCATGCCCTCTCTCCTGGCACGGGTTGCCTGGGAGAAGAGCCCAACCCTCACCTGACTACAGCTTCGTTTCAGGTAGATGTAGAGAGTGCTGTGGTCCCCCTCTGACCCTCCTCTTCTCCAGGCTGAACAACCCCAGCTCCCTTGGCCTCTCCTCATAAGACTTTCCCTCCAGTCCCTTCCCCAGCCTCATTGCTCTCCTCTGGACCTGCTCCAGCACCTCAATATCCTTCTAGAAGTGAGGGGCCCAGAACTGCACCCAGTGCTTGAGATGAGTCCTCACCAGTGCCGAGGACAGGGCTGAATTACATCCCTAGAACTGCTGGCCACGCTATTCCTGATACAAGCCAAGATGCCATTGGTCTTTCGTGCCACTTGGGCACACTGCTGACTCATGTTCATCTGGTTATCAACCAGCACTCCCAGGTCCCTCTCCGCCAGGCTGCTCTCCAGACACTCATCCCCCAGTCTGTAGCACTGCAGGGGTTTACTGTGGTTTTATAGGATCTCTGTGTGGGAAGCAGAAGAGACAATGTACACGATGTCATTCTTCCAGGAGATGATACATCTTCTTCCAGACCTTTATGGTTTTGCATTTGCTAATAACTGAGACCATAACCATCACCAGATCTATTGTATATGTTTCCAAGGTCTTCTAGTCTTCAGGGAAGAATAGATTTATTTGTCAAGTAAAAAATTTGTGGAGACATTAATGCCTACCATATGGTAAATATACTGTTTAAACTGGATTTTAGCCTTGATCCCATTATTGTGCATCAGCCTTACTTCGTGAGCATGCATTGGAAGCATGGCTAATCGAGTATGTCTGCAGTCTGGAGGAGTGCATGGTAAATGTCATGGGGACTCTAGGCCAATATGTTATCCTGTGTCATCTCCTTAAGTGTTTGGGAGCATCTGAGTCTGCCGAACACTGACTTTTGTCTGTGTCCCCTGTCATCTTGCTCCTGTGCTTGCACTGCATGTTACCTAAAACTGGTTTGATGTGTAGAGTAAGATTTAACTTTAGCATCAAGTAATGTAACCACTTAGAGATACAAAGACTGGATGCAAACATCAGCTGATATCCTTTTGAAATATAATTTGTTCACATGATTTTGGGTCGTTAAAATAAAAAGCCTAACACAAATCCAACTATATTCTTGTCTAATAAAAGGTACCGTTTCTGTCTGCAGGAGAAATAAATACAAGCTCCAGTGCACTCTTGTTAATAGCCCACTGATGCTCAGACGTTTTGTGCATCACATCTATGAGATGACTCTTCCCAAGGCCCTGGTAATTGCAGAGAATTGAAAGGGTGAGCCAGCAGGCATAAGGGCTAGACAAGTGGGTTAGAGATACTGTCCCATTAGGGAGGCGTTAACAGAGCCTCCTTATGAACTGGTTCACTAACAGCTCCATCCCACCCAGGAGGACTGTCTAGACATTCATTTATTCTGGCAAACGCAAGAGTATCAATGTGGTTGATGAGTGAGTTGAACTCTGGTACTGTTAATCACAGTTTCTCAGAGCCTGATGAGTAAATATTCTTGGCTTTGTAAATTTGTACTTGCCTCAAGCGCCTGGTTGCTAGCGTTCGGTTTGTGCCACTGAGTGTCTGCTCTAGGTGCAGGCGAGCCAGTGGTGCCAGCAGCTATTGCCCCTGTTTGCACGGTTTCCCCATTCCAGCCATATTTTTGCAGATACTTGAAACTGTCAAAGAAACGTAAAATTGAGGGCAAGGCTTGTTTCATCCCTATTTCCTAAAGTTACCTGACACGTTTCGTTACGAGACCTGCTCTCGTCTTATTTGCAAGTTTGCTGAGAATCAACCACGCGAGGTGTGTATAAAACACTACGTATGGAACACTGTCTGCTCAGCTTGTTCTGCAGTAACAGGATGTTAAAAATACCCCCAACCAACCAAATAGCAAACGAGCTCTACTTCCTTGCTAAATTTCTACACCTGGCCAGCGTTGTGGAGTGAGCGCTGCAGGCAGGTTCTGCTGGGTGGTGCTCTGCGCGCTGCCTGTTTGGATGCTGGTGCCCCACTGGTGCAGTGCCTGTGGGGCACTGTGTGTACAGCCCGCTCCTGGGCTGCAGCTGCCAGTGCAGGCAGCAGCAGTGCCAAGGCAGCAGGAGATGTGTGTGTGTGTCGTGGAGGTAATCGTTTTTTAATATAATAAACAAACATTTTAATATAATTATTAAACATGTTTATATTATTTTTAATTGCTAAACAGTGACTTTTTAATTGCTTTCTTTATCCATCCAAAAGTTTATTGTCGACAGAAGCCAAACAGCAGATTCTGAAATGCATAAACACTTCCCTGACACTGTTGTGCTCCTGTATACAGAGCAGCCAAATCATGAGCAGTACCTGGACTGCAGCAAAGCGTTTATAAAGAAGAGTTAAGGCAGCAAACTAAGAATTGATCTTCATTATACTTTACTTGGGGTTTTGATATCTCCCCATTTTTAAAAACTAATATTATCCCATGTAATCTTTCAAACAATATAAAATAAAAGCAAATTTTAAGAAGTTGCTGAAGACAGCAGTTTATGCAGGGTGCATGTCTCTTCATGTGCTGTGTTTCTTGTCCCAGGCTGACTGTGCTGCTGCAGCCAATTCAAAAGCCCAGGAAGGGCACGTTTCCTGGATCTGAGAAGAACAGTATCAGGGATGCGAGATTAGGGTTGACATGGTTACCAGCATGGAAATTTAGTAATGCAGTGTTTGGGAGAAGTGCCATGGAGTAACCATTTGTGGGGTGAGGCTAAAGAACTGAGAATACCTCAACTCTAATCCTGGCTTTTCCACTCTGTAGGCAGGTTACTAAATCCCTTCAAGACTATGTCTTCATCTTTAAATAGGCATAATACCTGCCCTCTGCAGGCATTGTAAGGAGTTATGTGTTTATGCAGTACAGATGGAGTGCAAACTGCTGACTGCTTGTACTTTATATTCAACATCTGTCCAGCTGTAGTCAAACCTGGAAGATACCACCTTCTTTTGGTGACAGTCATTATGATTCTGACTTTGAAAGGGAGCTTCCTTAGTAAAATCCAAGTACTGAAATTGCAATGCTTTGCTCTTTTTAATTTAGTCTTTGTGCTTTCCCTGCTTCTGCATTCTAGAAGAAGGTAACTGTTCTTGTTCAGGGCAGATTCCTGCCAAGGTACAGTTGTCTGTCTGTCAGTGTCATGGCGATTACCGTACATTAGCTTTAAATAAGCTTCTCAGATATGGCCATCTGTGTATGGTTGTAGTACCTGTCGTTCAGAGGGTGGTAAATAATCGGGGATAAGGCTTAAGAGAAGCAGCAGACTGGAGTGGAAGCAGGAAGGGAGAAGTCTGAAATCTGTGGCAGGTGACAGGGTTTCCCATCTCTCTGCAGCTCCTATTTTCCTGCTCACGCCTGTGAGCTGGGGGCTGGTGGTAGGGCAGGGGCAGGGCATCCAGCAGCTGGAGGGAACTGCTTACCACGTGGTTAATACTTTTTCGTTTGTATGTTTTCATTCTTTTTCAAGCGCTGACAGAATCCTTTTCAAAACAGTTCCCATCATAACCGAATAGCTTAACTTGCCTAAGTGCAGAGAAGGAGTAAATGTTTTTCCTTCACAGCCTTTTGAATGCGTCTGCTCAAGGGTTATGAGCAGGCCACTCCCTTCTGCTCCAAACTAGCCATTGGGGACAGCAGGGACATCCTTGAGAGCAGCATCTCACAATGATCGCCTATGTGCACTGTCTGCCCACGGACCCGATGGTCGGGTGCCTCGGCAGGAGCAAGTGGCAGCCCAGCTGCAACGATGAGGAGGAGGAGGAACTTGTTCCCCTGTATTCCAGAAAAATGGGAAATGCTCACACCAAGCTGCCTGGGCGTCTCAAGAAAAAGTTACTGAGCAAAGACGACAACTCCTTCTGGCCAAGTAAGAAAGATCAATTCCTTTTTGTTAGTTGTTTTGCTCATTTAGCATTGTGTTTTTATGTTGAAGAAATAAATAAGTAAAACAGACTTAAAAACAAGGAAAACAGTTGTATTTCCCTTACTCTTTCGGAGGCTGGAGGCACTGGGAACAATTTTCTTATGAAAAGAAGAGTGTATATAAATACTGCATCTGGTGGGACAGCCGAGTTGATGGGGGATGACTCTGTCTTTGTGAATGTGAGATGTCTGTGTTTGAGAGGTCTTGAGCGCTCACTTTCAGTTTAGTAATGGTCCTTTTCAGCAAAATGATTGTTTTAGATGAGTGGAGTTGTTGATGTAGCACTCTAATTGAAAGCTATAGAAACAATCAGTGGGTTGAAAGGCCAGGAAAAAAATAGCAAAAAGATTTAATAGACTCAAAGATGTTTAATACAGTTGATGAGTAGTTTTGTTTTGTTGTTTTGTTTTTAAATCTGCTTTTCAATAACCTTAGGTCTAAGGTTATTTTCACTCTGATAGCTAGAAGAAAAAGATTCCTCCATTGTGATGACTCTCTCCTTTTTATTCTGTATAGTTTCAAGTTTCACTGGCAAATACAGATGGGAAATACAGGATAGGACAGACAGTGGTAATGTTCAGCTGTTTTGGTTTCAGCCTTATTGCTTGCCTTCCCTTTTTTTTCTGACCACCTAAGCAAAAGCACCCAGCTGTTTGTGGAATGGTTGCTCAGAAAAGTGTATTTAAGAGTAGAGGGGGAGAAATTTTACAAAGACAAAGAAAGCTTTTCCTGCAAAAGCCAGCTGGCTGGCTTGTACCAGGCCTTAAAAAAAAAAAGAAAAAGAAGGAAAACAAAGTACAGAAATATATTTGCAACTGTACTGATTTTTATTTTGCTTATTAGTCTCACACTGATCATCTGACAGTGTCTAGCCACACGATGCTAACACCAGTCAGTGAAAACACCTGTATTTCTCTGTTCTGTAATAAGTATTCTCCATCTAGTGCTAAACAAGCTTCCTTTGATGGCCCCTCCTGCAGGAGGAGTGTGATTTAGCACAGGGGTGCTTCAGGCTTTTTTCCAGAGGAAGCAATTTCTTAAAATGCAAGGAAAAGAAAATCTATCTGCTGATTTTTTTGTATACTACTTGAATATTTTCTATTTTTTGAGCACAGGGTTAATTCTGGTTCATTCAGAGGGGAAAATGAAAATGCTTCCTTTTTGTTCAATTATGTAGCCTCTGTACTGTAGGACAAAGCTCCCCAGTGGCTTAGATGCTAGGAAGCACCTCCAGGGATGCTCTCAGGAGGAGGACACGCTCCCTCTGTGCCCCAGCCAGCCCGGGGGGGGGGTGATTTTGTCTCACTTGCTGGTTGACATGTAAGTTAGTTCCTGCAAAGTCAGGATGCTGGCTTTCAGAGCTGGTTCCTGTAGTGCCCTCAGTGGCATTGCTCTGGTGGCTGAGCTCAGGGCACCAGCAGCAGCAGCAGCAGCAGCTCCATTTGAACCTGCTTCTTCCAAGTGTGGAAATGGGATTGAGGAGCATAGGTAGGGCATTCAGAAATCTTGTTTCCCTCCTGCAGCCTGCCTCCTTTTTCTATTTGTGCTCCTTCCAGAGAAAGCTGTCCATCCCCTCCTTTCTAAAATGCACTTCAATTGAAATTATAAAACTTTTCAGAAGATTAGGAGAGACAGAGGGATGAGGAACAGAACAGTACTTTAAAGAATAATCGTATTATTACAGTATTAGAAAGAGATAGTAAGTACGTGCTGTTGATCTTAAATCATCTTTGCATTTACAAAGTTTAGAAACTGAAATGCAGGGATTTTTTTGTCCATTATTTTTGCATTTAAGTAGCTGAGTCACTTCAAGGCACTGTCCATTTTCTTCTTGGATGAGAACTGAATGACCTCTGAATTGGAATAATGTAAATAGGTATGCAGAGAAGAACCTGGGAAACGTTTGCCTATCTGAATGGTGTGATGTACTTCCTATATATGCAGTGGGAGCATCTGTTCTCCCTGTCCAGGTGCCTTCATTTTTTATTAATGCTTCAATATATTCCCAATGAAGAGAGAAGAATTCTATTTAGGTCTACTTAAAATTTAAAAAAAAGTGTGTATGGGTGTAGTTTCACTGATACACAAGTCAACAATTCAATTATATAAGCAATAAGAATTGACTTAAGATTTTTAATGCAATTTCAGATCCCTAACAATAAACTTTCACGTTTCAGAAGAAGTTCATTGTTGGTTCCTCTGTGTTTAGTTTCACAAGCATCTGGTATGACCCCAAGCATTTTGTGTTCTTTTTGAATTGCAACATTTTTTTCTTATTGTTATTATATCTTGAATGTTGAATCCTTGAAAAGGTGAACAGTAAAATCAGTTAGGTTGCTTTCTGCCCTGACTTTTCCCAGGATAACTACAGTACAAATAAGTACATGTGGACACCAGTTCTGCCCCACTGGCTCTCTTCCTCCATCCTCATTCCCAGTCCACAGAAAGAGAAAATGTCCAATTAAGCCATCAGTTAAAAGTGTTATTTGTGGGACAGGTTCTCTTTCTCTTTGAGGTGGGGAGGCTGCATTGCTTTTAAACTCTGTTAATATTTATTTTAAGGAACAAAAGTGTTCAGGGGTGGAAGTGCTTTCTGGGACTAGGTCAAGCGATAACTGTAGAGCACAGCAGGGGATTACTGGCTGAGCTTTATCTCTCTTGATAAAGGCCTCCCTTTGGGGTCCTTATCAAGCGTCATGAGAACTGCACTTTGAGAGGTTTCACAGTGCTGGTGAACTCTGTAGAAAATGCCTGGTAGTGTTAGGGTCGTCTGAAAACATGACACAGTCAAATTATTGAACTTTCTCACAGGCTGGGGGAGCATCGTCACCGAGGGGATCTTGATGGGCTTCAGCACTGGTCCCCGGTGCTCCTGCTCACCTTGCAACTTCACTACTACAGAATATTCATTACTCAAAATATTTGTGGTGTGATGTAGCAGCTGTGACATTCAAGTGACCACATTAGGGTTTGGATTTTTCTTAAGCTGCAGGAATTGTTCTGATAAAACTGTTAAATGAGCAGTACTGTGAAGAGGAGGTTCTGCATTACCAGCTCAGCCTCGTTTCAGCATCTGTGATGCTGTTTTGCTGACAGATTGACTGTAAATAGACAACATGGGATTGAAGTCAGCTGGAGTGCAGCAGTACATCCTTTACAGCCTGCCTGCCTGCCAGAAAACCAGTATTACAGTGGTGGAGGGACTACCACCATCACATGTTCATTCATGTTTGCAGACTAACTCCAGTGCTGCTGAGGATTTGGTAGCTGGTTTTCCTGCAGCAGAGTTGAGATATTCTACTGACCAGGTTTGGCAGAAATGCGAAGGGTTGGGTTTGGTTACGTTTAATTTGGTTGGGTTTGGTTTGGTTTAAATGCCTCTGAGTTAGAGTCTGAGGCTGTTGGCAGTGGCTGCTGCCATGGGAGGCCATCGCCTCCTCCTGGTTAGAGCATCACCTGCCTCCCGTGATCCCCATTGCTGCTTCGTATTTGATCAAATTCACAAAGTTTAGAGGTGGGGTATGCTGTTGGTAACATAGCTAAACTGTGTCATCTTCTGGCTTTTTACGACAATAAAGTTTTGGTAAGGATTTGGGAGGGTTTTTATTCCTTTTGCAGATGTGAATGGGATGAGTGGCAGTATCAGATCAGTTTTAATGCTTGTTAAACAGTAGCTTCAGTTATTGGGATTTTTTCCCCTCAGTGTTTTGTTGCCTGCTCACTCGTGAAAGCACGCTTTCTTCTTTTTCATTCATGACTCTTTCTAAGGACAACAGCTCTGTCTTATCTGTAAAGCCAAGACCTTTCTGTGTGATGTGTGTTTTCGGAAGAACATATCAAATTGGAAAGAGTAACACCTCACTGTATTTATACATCAGTAGGATGCTCTGAACCAAGTTGGGTATTTTATTATTCACTGTTTGCTATGGCGCTTTTTTCAGGCTTGTCTTCCGATAGTGATGAGATTTAAATTTCCTAATTAAAGGATATTATAATAAAAAAGAAAAAAAGCCAGAGTCCTTGACTTAGGAAGATTCATCTTCTGCCTTCTCATTTAACAGTGTGAGACAAAGGCTGAATCACTTTCCCTCTCTGCAAATCCCAGGCCGTGCAGAGCACTGAGGACGCCTTTGTGGCCTTTCGTGTCCTGAGTGACAGAAGGGCTCAGTCTGTCAGGGTGGGCAGCCAGGACGGGTGCTTACAGGGCCTCTTGTAAGTGACAGGCCATCCTCACTCCCAGCTCTATCTGCTGCATCCAGCTCCTACTGTAACCGCTGATGTATCAGATTGCAGCAGATAAACCTGGGAAATGGCTTGTTTTGAAAAGAGAGAGTAACTTCCAGACAGTTTTTATCATGTGTCTGAAAAGGAAGGGTTTATTCCCCTTTCCTCTCGGTGTTCTTAGCAAGAGCTTATCTTATGCCTGAGTTTTCTTGGAAGTTTGTTTATTTTTTTTTCGTTTGGCCAAAACAAGCCACTGAAGTCTTGCAAGGGAAAGGAATATGCCCATTTGTACAAAATTACTTCAAGTCCCAGATAAACAATTGTTCTGGTGGCCATTTCAGTGTGTGCCCTGCATTTTTGGCTCATCTGGCTGCACATTCCTTTCATGTGCCTTACAGAACAAGCTTCCTGGCCTGTCATTTTCTGGTTGGACCATGGAAGTCTAGCACTTGGTTTCCTACGCTGCTGCCATACAGTTTGCAATTTGTTTTGAGAGATAAATGTAAGAGCATCGTGGAGGAAGGGAGTTTACAAAGAAGAATATGGAATATGCCGAGTAAAAAGAGATGGATGTTGTAAAACACTTAATGAGTCCATCATTAACATGAATATGAAGGCCTTCCTGCGTTGCAGTGCCGAAAGAAAATGCTTTGCTAGCCTGGCTGCTCACTGCTGGGTGTGACCTTGCACTTGCTGCTGCCAGGAGGTGCTGGTGCATTCCTCTGTGTGTGAGCAGATGAGAAGGCGTGTGTGGCATTTGGGGGCACAAGGAAGAGGTGGGAGTTTTGGTATGGGGGTCATTGACATTGATCAGGTGCATCTGAAGGAGTCTAAAAAAATAGAGAGTTCCAAGACATCTGTGTACTGTTTTTGGCAACTGGAGCAGGGAGCATCTTCTGTAAATGAGGAGGTGGAACAACGTAAGTGCAAATCCACAGATGAAACAGGTGAGATTGGAAAATCTGTGGTAAATGCCATCCTCAAGTACTTAATGAAAGACTGAATAGGCTCTTCAGTGCTTAATTTGATTAAAAATGGATGGTGGGTACAGTATGTTTGCAGATCTTGCTGTGAGTTGCTTTATCTACTGCAGTGAAGTCAAGAAATGGTTTTGAGTGCTACAAGAAAATCAGACTCAGGTCAGATTGAAGTTGAAACGTGGTGAGGAGAACATGGAACTCCACACAGGAGGCATCAGTGGTTTAAGGATGCCTTTATCTTCCTAGCTGATGGAGTCACACTAGCAGTAAGAAATGGATTACGGCAACATTACCAAAATCCATTTTACTCTGACAGGTTTCTTACTGTGTCCCACCCTCCTCTAGGCCAACACTTTGAGATTAAATGATAAAAGTTAACCAGGTTTTGTAGCTAAGTGCATTATATTGTTCTGGAGGAGTAGAGGCCTATTAATTTTAACAAACCAGATATTAGTATCATCCCTTCTGGATCCCATTTTCCAGGACTCTATAGATCTGTGACTACCACCCGTCTCTGAAGTCAGG
The DNA here is from genome assembly GCA_013399075.1 of Chloroceryle aenea. Lineage (NCBI taxonomy): Eukaryota > Metazoa > Chordata > Aves > Coraciiformes > Cerylidae > Chloroceryle > Chloroceryle aenea. The sequence goes on from VWZY01005334.1 coordinate 367,457, forward strand.
TTGCGTGCCTGTGCATGACAGGTTATGGTGGTAGAGGGCTTCTGTGGTCTTTGACACGTTTTCAGAGCTCCCACGGCAGAAATCCTGCTGGTTACTTGTCTTTTCTTGCTAACTTCTACTAAATGTGAAAAACTTCAAAAGCGTTCTTGCTACTCCCTTATTTTTGCCCTGCCAACTGCTCCTCAGACAGTGTCCTTCCTCTTGATTTTTCCTCACACTGTTGGGAAGCCAGAAGCCTTAATAATGACCCTTTGGAAAGGTGGGATGGTGTCTTGCCTTGCAAATCCTTGATAAGGATCATGTTCAATGCTCTGTGTACGGCATGTGCTGTCCCGATTTGAATGTAGGTGACCTGCAGTGCTGCTTTTGCAGAGCCTGTGGTAGGTGGTAATGCAATGATTTTACATGGTGAGTATATAAAGTATTTTATATATATATAATGACCTCTGGGCTGTGCTCAGAGGGAGCAATAAAGGCTGTGCAGTGTACCACCAGTGAGGGACAGCCAGAAAAGGGTGTAGAGCCTCAGCAGGGTACACAGGGTCTTGCCGGGGGACCCCGCTCAGCTAAAGGGGTCTGGCTTCTGGAGGGCAGCTCCTGTGGTGAGACCTGGGGGACCTGTCTGGCAGAGCATCACTGCCAGCGCCTCTGCCCAGTGGCAGATCTGGGTTGCATAGGTTTGATGGTGCTTGGAGCTGGTGCTGTGGTCCTTGCTCTGCCAGGGTGTGGGTTTTTTTTCTTTTGGGGTTTTTTGCTTTTGCAAAACTGTTCCTGAAACAGCTTTTCCTCTGTATGGCTCCGGCACAGGCCAGACTATGACCTTTTAAAGGAAATGGTATTGAAAGTCGGGTAGATTACAGCAGATTTCCAGACCTCTATTGTTTCCCTGCTCTAATCCAATGACACATCCTTGAAAAATATGCACGCTGCTTGATCCTCAAGATTTTCAAACCTCTACCTAGACACAGTTACAGATCAGCTCACCTTTTGTCCCCTATCCAGAGCCACTTTCTCCATACTACCGGCTGTGCTACTTTAAAAGCATGCTCATTCTCTCAGATGCGGCGCTTCTCTCCTTCACTTTCAGTTGGCTTAAGCAAACACCTTGGAGGTAAAGCAAACTTGCTTTTTACTGGCATTGCAGCTGGCAGCATATAAATCTGTTTTATTGATTCCTTGTAGTGTTAATAAAAAAATACATGTTTAAAACAATCCCGAATGCCAGTAGGTTTAGTGGCACTTAAGTGTGAGTGATGCTGTCAGTTCATCCACAAACAAAAGTGGTACATCTTAATTTGTCTAATTACACTCTAACATGCACACCAGCTGCTGCTGCGAACAAAAGCAGTTGATCACACCATTTTATTAATTGCATATTAATTGCCACATTCATGTTAACCATATGGGAGACAATGGAGTAGAGTGAAGGCTACTTAGTGGTGGAGAAAAGAAAATGAACTGGCAGAGTGGTATCTTCAGAGGACAAATGTCAGAATGATCATGTTCCTGGAGCTTGCGGATGTGATCCAATTTTTAGAGGAAATCTGCACTTTTTTCACTTGTGCTAAATCACTCTATTTACGAGTGAGAGAGATTTGAGTAGAAAGGATTGCACCTCGTGTGGTGACTGCACATTTGTGAAAGCACCACTGTGCAGGTTGGTGTTGAATTTGTCTGCTAATTTGCAGAAGGCAGCCTTGCTGGCAAGTGGCTGGCTGCCTTTGCCTGCCTGCTGTGCCGATGGATGCGCCCACGCTGCCTGGAATCGCTTCTCACAGGAGCAAGGCTGGAAGAGCCAAAAGGAGTATAAAACTTGCTAATTCTTACACTTTGCAATTTTGCTGCAAGGATGTAGTCTTGATAGATAATGGTGGTAAATCTTGAGCAGAACTGGGCTCCTAGATTGAAAAATAAAAACCTTGACAGAGGTGGGGTAGCTGGTCAAAGATAGATACAGCAAAAAGTGAACCATAGTGTAGTGGCCACTGGATGTATCTGGCATTAGATTACCTTGGGGGATACTGAATGATCCTCTTCATGAAAGTGAGATTTAGAAAGTCGCCCTCAACAACTTTTTTTTTCTTTCTTTCCATACTGTGTGAAGGCAGCAGCCGCTCGGCAGTTCTGTTGGTTAGCAGGTGTAGGTTGGGAGTATGCACAGTGACTTCTACAGAGCAGCTCCTCTGTCAGGGCTGCAGCGTGGACAACTCCCAGGGTGGACACTGCTGGCCTGCAGGCCAGCACCTGCAGCAGGGGCGAATGATACGATACGTGCAAAGGAAACTCACTGAAACACGACCAAAAAAGCACCCAAGGTCTGCCTTGAGTTTGTGCTCTCTCCTCCCTCTCAAACCCCTTTAGGAAGGAGGGCAAGGCCCCATGCTGGAATTTTGAGGCCTATGAAAGGGCAGCAGGTTTGGTGGGAGGAAGACCCTATCTGGGAAGGGCAGATCTCTGTTTTCTTAGAAAGGAAGCAATGAGTTAATAGCAGATCAAATAGAACTATGTCTAATTATGGGAAAGGAAGCACAGGACTGGACATGGAATATGCAGTGATTTAGAGTAGCCAGTCTTGTCAGTAGATTACATCTGTCTACTTGATCTGAAGTGAATACTTCAACATTAAAGGCTTAGTCCCACCTCATTGCCAACAGATGGCATTTTGCTTGCATTTTCTAAATATCTCAGAAGACCCGGGGTTGGGAGACATTGGCTTTTTTAAAAAAAAAAGAGGGGAGGGGCGCAGCATTTGTTTAATTAACATATTGTTCAAAAAAAACCACTCTTAAAAACATTTTTTAAACTGTATGGGAAAGCGCAGAAGGAGACAAGGATTGCACAATTGAGAAATTACTGATAAGCACTTGAAAGGTGGAATGGATCTGATCTATTCTAAGAACATGAGATGCAAAACAAACAATAATGATGACATTCTTATGCCTAAGCAGAAACTGGGGCAGAGGGGTTGTTTCCTTGGTCTTTTTTTTTTAATCAGAAGAATGTCTTAAGTGGTTCATCACAATTACATCTCAGTTGGTGCTGTAATACACTGCAGTGGGATCTGGATTATGGGGATGATGCGTGATTGGAAAGACACGGCTTGAATTTTGGATTGCAAGCTGTGCCTGCCATTACAGCAGTTACAGAAACAACGCCTGACTTGCAAACTGACTGGGTTTGACCTGGAGTCATTGGAAGAGAATAAATTTGAAACCCCACGATGCCACTGCTCCAGTCCCAGCAGAAGGATACTTAATCAGGCTCCCCATGTCTTCTGTGCGCAGGCAGGCAGGCTGGGGCCTGACTATTACTAATTTAAAGGCCAAATTCCCCAAGCACTGTTCACGGCTGTTAGGCTGCAGCTCCTGGCTTTTGTTTGGAAACTGTTCTTCAGTATGCTGGCAACTGTCTAGGCTACTAGTGAGGGCTTGTTCCCATCAGCTGAGCATGAGCTGGTGTCACTGGACATTAGGCTTATTGGAGAAGAGAGAAAAGCTGGTAAATATTGTGGTTGAAAGGCACAGTATCTGAGTGTGATGCCTTCTGCGGGAGTGCTCAGCTACTGTCTCTGCGAGGGGTCAGTGGCCACGTGCAGCTTGTCCCAAAGGTCTTGTCCCCCATCCATCTGATTTCTTATCTGATCCACGATGACTATGTGTGACGTTTTCCTCCTCTGGTTCAGTGGTGTCATTTGTTTGTCTGCTGTCCTTTGAGCACTTTGACAAGGACTTTAAGAATGGTGAAGTTTTACACACAAGGGTTGCAGAGCACACGTGTCATTGCCCAAAAGCATTGTCAGCCGTTTATGAAACCATTTCTCTGCAGTTTCATGATACGTTCTGAGGAGGGCTAATTAAACGGGATTGCTGTGTATCATCTCCTTCCTGGGTATCATCTCCAAAGCAGGTTTGGCACCTGTCCTAACTGAATGATCCCTCGTGATTGTTCTCAGCATCAGCTTTTAATTGGCCTGGCCCTCCTTTTGTTTGTCAAATGTTTGTCACAAATACATTGGCACGGCTGGACCAGGGACACTGAGCTGCTGTTTGGTGGGTTCAAGGAAGTCTCCAAGCAGATGGTGGTAGCAGGGGTAGGTTAAATAATTGATAGCATTAGAGGAAAAGACACTCTTTTATGTTTGGTAGCTGAAGGTGAGCGCAAGTTTTCTCCTAGTGTGTGATGCCTTGTCCTCTTAGGTTTAATTAACCCATAGACAAGCAGTATGCTAATTGCCCTGACATAAAAAGAAATATTTTCATAGCCTATATGAACACAGTTTTTTAATTTCTTCATTTCTGGAGCAGGGTGTATGCTCTGTACAGACTATTACATTGTGAGGTGGGTCAGATGCTTTTAGTGGCTGTAGATTCAACTGTGTTCTTAAAAGTTTAAGAACAAACTTGTAAATTGAATTTTGGTGTGCGTTAGCTTAGACGATTCCTGGCATTGTGGCAGAGCAGGGATCCTGTTAGGCAACACTTCTAACTCAAGTGTTGCACTGCAGCATCCATAAAGGGTGACACAGTATAGAACTGCTTGTATAATGCATAAAGATTCAGACAAAAGGCTTTTCATGCATACAGAATAATTTTGGGAAAATATAGCTGTATTTTTATGGATGGGCTTTCCTGAGGGTGTAAATGTTCCTCACAATGACCATGTTATGGATCTCCCACTTCTTTACATTCAGATCGGATCTTCTGCTCCAGGAGACAGCTCTGCCCTGGAGCTGGTAGGAAGTTTCCCACCTGACTTTTTCAGACTATTTTTAAGTTGAGATCCTCTTCATTTCTCAGTAACTTGCGATGTAAAATGCTGTCCCATTCTAATTCTGTAATAGCACAAGTGGTCAGAAATTAAGTCCTCTGGACCAATCTGTAACCCAAAGTTGAATTTGTACTGTTGTGCATAGTTTAGAAATGCAGCTGCTGGGATACACGGTATTTTTATCAACTATCTTGAGATGGCAGGGTGGTTTGCTCAGTAGATGTTAACTACTGATATTTCTTGGCCTTGTTCTTACTGTCCTATTAACAGCTACTGGGAGGTTTAGGAATGACCAAGCTGGGCAGGGCAGTTGATTCCTGCAAGCTTATTGCCCGGGCTGGAAAACCCATGTTATTTCTGCACAGAAATTTATTTTTGGCATCTGCGTTGTCGTCTGTCTGCTTGCTCCAGTCTCCAGTCAAGCGTTGGAGATCTTCAAGTCACAGCCTATCTCATTAATTGTCTCAAGTTTTACACTTTTACTTCTAACTTCTCCAACTTCAGCACCTTCAACAAAACACAAACTTTTATGCAGGTTATATTTTATGCCAAGGAAGGAAACGAAGGATAGCAGAAGAGATACTTCTGCAAATAAAAATGTTATCTTTCCTTTCAAATGGTGTATGTTAACCCCTTGTCATGTTACAACTTCACTGTTTGTTCGGTTTGCTGAAGGGAATAACTAGTTTTTCTACAAGAGAAAAATGTGTCGGTATCTACAGTAGGGATCCTGTAGAAGAAGTAGGGATCTACTCTTTTCCCTTTCTGTCAGGAAATGGAGGCAGAAAAGGCAGTCTGAATGTGAAAGGGGAGAGAGTCTCCTTTTTTTTTTTAATCTTGTTGTGGCTTACCTTTAGATGCAGTAGATGGTGATGCCTGTTGTTTGCTTAATTCCCCCACATTGAAGCCCACTGAAACATTCCCCCACTGAAACCATTGCCACAGCAGTAAAAATCATCATAGCTGATGTGCTCACTGGTGCTTTATGAAGGTACTTGATGGCAAGGCATCTTTTTTTCAGTAGCATTGTTTAAACTTTTAGCTGCATTTCACTAGTGATCCAAAGAAATGCAACTACTCAGCTGTTAATGCTGACTGACCACAGCTTGTTGTGAGGTTTGGGCTGCTACACCGCATATGGTTGACAACAAGGATGTTTATATCTCTGATGCTTTTAATCAAACAGGTAGTAACAAAATTGTAAGTTGGTATACCTATTATAAATTTTGAAAGTTCGACCGATTAGCAGAATGAATTTAGGAAGCTGTCTTTTCACTTGGCTTTCTTGAGGACTGCTAATAAAAAGATGCTGACCACACAAATATGATTTTCAAAATCTACTGGTATTTGAGAGTGTCTGAGATCCATATGCGTATGGCCAGCCAAAGATGTTCTCTGGAGATGCTGTGGAATTTGGAGAGTGTTGTTTTCCAGGCATGTTGTGTCATTATTTAAATGGAACATTCCCACGTTTTCAGATTTTATCAAATATCTTAAGGCTTTAGGGACAGTGTCAAATATCCTTAGCTTTTACTTACTGTTCTACTATTGTGTTCTACAGATAACATTTTCGGGTGAAGTTTCTGAAAGTTTCTAACTAAACCTGAAACTTCTTTTTTCAAGTTGCTGTGTGAGACAGTGACCTTGTTGCTTGATTTTGATGTAAGCAGCTATGTGGTCATATGAAGGTTGGCATTTCCCAAGGAGCTTAATTTTTTAATTTATAGATGGCAAAGTTCTTGGGAAACTAGCGGATGTACTGGCCTAATTCTAAGAGAGGATGTCTCCAAGCTTAAATGCAACTCACCCTGAGTGTATTAAGAGTCAGCAGAAAGAAGAAAAAAAGAAGAAACTGCCAACTCCTTATACCAGGATAATCCTTATTATAAATAAAGATTGCCAAGGAGCAATGTTGGGTGGGGAGGCAGAGATAAGCCACAAGAATTCTTTCTGTGACCTTTACATATGTGAAAAGAGTGGGGAGTCTGTCCCCTTCAGGACACCCACAAAGAGTATGCAGACTGTGATTAGTTGAAGATGTTTGTTGGATATTAGTGTGGATCCACAAATGCACAGCTGCCAAAGATGGAATTACAGGCTGAACAGGGAGATGGCTCAGGACAGAAATTCAGAAATGGCATTTTTGCAGTCTGCTTTTGTTGGTTTGGCTCCTATGGGATAAATTGATAAGGAGACTTAGGCAAAATTGTCTGCCTGGTATTTTTTCTATCGCTAATTCAGAAGAGAAGCATCTTCTCAGTGGTGCTTTATGAGGGCAAATGAGAATCCAGATTTTTCAGACTGGCTTTGCTGCAGTTATTTTTGATCGTTTCTTCAGGATAATCCATAGCACTAAGATCATTGAGGTGGATTTGGAATTAAAATTGAGACTATTTCCTGATGGCATTTTAAAGGGGTCTTCTAGGGAGAGAGAAAAGTACCCTTCTGGAAGCTGCTGTTGCCTTCACCAGGGTTCAAGAATGGCCAGAGGAAAAAGGATTGTGTCCTGCAATTTAAAACAAAACCATGAGACGGAATTGCACATTCACTAATGTTTTCTGTTCTCCTGCCTGCAGTTACATCGTGTGGGGAGATGCTCTAACCAAAAGAAACTGCTGCTTTGTTTGCTGGCAGCCCTGCCCACATGCTCCCTTTTCTCTCTGGTGATGTGTTTGCATGACAGAGGATCCTGTGGAAAGATGTTTTGAATTGTCAAAGGAATGAATTAGCTTTATTGTGCTGTGACCTAAATAGGATCATCAGATCAATCAGTCTGCTGCTTTTCTGTCCTCTCTGGCTTAGGTCGTGCAGCGTCTCCTTCTCATCTTCCTCCCTCTTCCCGCTGCCCCCGCCAGGCAGCCCCTTTCCAGAGCCTGCAGTGTAATCCCTTCCGAGTGCGGACAGAGGAGGCTGCTGCCGGGGTGCCCTCTCTAAGCGATACCTGCCCCGCAGTTGCCCGTGCAGAGACCGCCCGGCTGCCCCGCCAGTTCTCCGGGGCACGGGGCCTTCTCGCCTTTTTGTTGTGGTGGCTTTGGGGTACTTTATCTCCTTTATTCCTTCTCCTCTCTGCATTCTGCTCCTCTTCTTCCTCCCGATCCCAGGTTTAATGAATTGCAGTTTCTCAGTAGCTGGGGAAGTATTGCGAGTCACTGAGGCTGAGGTTGCCCTGAAAGGAGCCATTGTGAGCGAGCTGAGCTGGAGACAGGAGGGCAGATGAATGTGGTGCCGCCTGGGACTGCCTTTGTGGAGGGAGCACTTTTGTTCTCTTGAAAGATGATGGGAGAGTGAGGGTCAGCTGGGACTGGCTCTTGAGGGAGGGAGAAACCTCTTTTAACCATAAATTATTGACTCCTGTGGTCTGCAGGGGTGGCTTCAACTCCATTTAAGCACCAGCAAGTGGTTGACAGCATGAGTGAAGGTGGGTGGAACAGGCATAGAGCTTGAGAGCAAGTCCTGAAAACACTTGAGACAGTTGGCCTTTCTTATCTCAGTTTCCTAAGTCTCTAGAAGTAAAGGTGTGGCTTTCAAGGCCAGGCGGTGGTTGGCAGAGCTTTGTGACCTGCAGGAAGGGGTTTATAACCCTCCTCGGGTTTAGGCTTGCGTTGCAGATGCCTGAATGCCTCTGCACAGCCTGGAGAGGATGTGGATGCTCAGGGGGAGCACCCCCTGGATGCTCAGGGGTCAATCCCATAGCTGCTCTGCTCCAGACACTACAGCTGCTTGGAGGGGGTAGACGGGGGTGGCAGGGAGCAATCCCAGGCACGTCCTACACAGACCCATCCCTGTGTCGAAAACATAGCTAGCATTGTGTTAGGACAAGATGTTAATGCTTCTAAATTGTAAATGTTACACTTCTAATCAGAAGAACTGACTTTTAGTATCCTGTAGCAAGGACATTCTGGAACAGCTAGGCCTTGAGGAAGATGATTCAGTTCTATACTGCCAGTTTGGCAGGAGAACTTAAGGCCTGTGTAGCCTTCCTTAGCTGAGCTACCTTCATCATAATACTACAAGTCACACCCATAGGTCAAAAAGACCTTTGCCCAGGTGAAGACCCCTCCTGTGAGCATGTGTAGTAGTGGAAGTATGGAGTCAGCAGTATTATAATTGTATGTAAATTGCTAACCAATCCTCCTAAAAAGGATGGGCTTGGAACTTAGAAACTGTCAGTTTTGTTTATAAATATAGCACAGAGAGTCCCCTTTGCTGTGCTTGATTTGTGGAATCCACCAAGCACACAGGCTTGTACAACTCTGAAATAAATAAGCAGTGTCTCCTCTGAGTGCGTGAGAATTGGATTTATAGCACACCGGGCAACAGATCTGCTTTTTTGGACAACATCTGCAGACGTGTGGTAAACAACTGCCCTCTAACAGCTTCTTCCCTGCGCATCACCGTGCGAGCTGCTGGAGGGTGGCACAGTGGAAACTTAATTCGAGCGAGTGACTGACATGTGCGTAAAGAGCAACAGCATTGATTTGATTGTTCTGATTACGTCTGCTTGACAACATTTCGACTTGTTTTCTTTTTTCCCCTTTTGCTTATTGAATAGAGACTCACTGGAAGAGCTCTCGTGGTGCAGTTCCCAGCTCAGTTGTACGGTTTTACTTTTTTCCTCTTAGAATGTCATCAATGCTCTACAGTCATTTAATGGAGGATTTTTCCATTGTCTGAATGAAGTTGCTAAGGCCCACAACTCTGTTTACATTTTGAGATGATGATACATGTTAGTTTTATGCATCATTCCTTTCATGAACTTGATATATGTGTTGGGTTTACCTCCTCTTCATGAAAATAAGTGATAGAATTTATCTTAATCTGTGGGATGTAGCACACTGGGTTGCTTTAACTATTCCCGTTTTTTTGTTGTTGTTTTATTTAATTTAATTTAGTACAACCTACATTTCATACTGCACATGTGCACAGGCTGATGAGCAGCATCAGGAAGAACAAGTTGATTCTCACTGATTTGTTAGTGTTCCAGTGGACAGACAGCTTGCTGGGGCTGCTGTTGGGCAGCTGCTCTGGCTATGGTTACAAACAACCCAAGTTCGTCCCTTTTCAACATTTGCCTTTCAATAAAGCCACAACTTCTTCAGCAGATCTTGTGCACTGGTGTAAGGTTCAGGGCATTGGGTTGTGAATGGGGGCTGGACGGGAGAGACCTCCTCCCCCAAGGCATGGTTTGAAATGTTTCTGTGGAAGCTGAATATTTCCAGATTGTTTCACAGGCGCTGATGTTTTATGTTGTGGTGAATGTGGGGGGTGGCTGTCCCAGATGGCTGTCGCAGAGCAGGTCAGCTGGAAAGCCCCTCTAAAGAGGGGAGAGAGCAGGGAGAGAAGTGAAGGAATGAATGGCTGCTGCTTTTCAGGCACATCATGCACAAGCAGCCACTGATGTTCACTTCTCTTCTGCATATATATGGCCTCTACTAGAAATTAAAATCAGTTTAACTACTCAGGAATTAAGAACCATTTCAATGTGAACTAAAAAGAGACAGAGTTTTGCTAATGAGTGATGAGTGTGCTGTTTGGCACTGCATCTCATGCCTCTCATTTTCTTTGCTTCTGTCTCTGACTTGTTAGCTGGGAAGGAATTTCCCAGCTAACAAACTTTCCCAGGACCAAACTTTGTAACCTTAGTTATCAGTCCCATCCGGTATGAAGTGAGAAATAGCATTTGCTGAAAATCTGTATTTTCAGTATTGCTTGTGACAGTGTCCTTGTGCGGTGGCGAGTGTCTTTCCTGCTTGTACGCACTGGGGAATTGAGGTGGTGGGTTGGTAACTTGTCTTAATACAATTAATTTGTCCAAGGTGAAGTAGGAAGTGTGCCACAAGCAACCCAGTCAGCTACCTGTCTCTGAGCCATTTCCTTTTAAAGAGCTGATACCACAGTGTGTGCACACCTACTGCTCAGGCTGGGTTTATCCAGCTGTAACAAACTTTTAATTTATTTCTATCAAGGTAATTTTAGGTGGGTTTGTTGTTATTTGGTGGGAGGTTTTTTGTTGTTTTGTCTGCTGGGTTGGCAGTGTTGGAGGCCAAAGTCCTTTAATCTGCTTTCGTAGTGACTACAGTATAAATTTTCTTAAACAGCCCCAGCTTTTCCTTCTTTTACCAACATAGAGAGGCAGGCTGCGGAGAAGCATGCTTTGAGCTCTGAGAGAACTTCCATCAGATGGCAATTGCAGTGACAGTTTCTTGTGATGGATAAAGCATTTATAAAAATATAGATTGAGACAACATGCTGAATTTTATGGAATCCAATGGTTTTGTCTCAGGTGGGAAAAAGTTTTTGGTCCTGGCTGACATAGTGCAGTATCTTGAGATACAGATACAAGCAGCCAACTGGTGTTTCCTTTGGAGTATCCCCTCATGATAGACATTTTTGATGTTTGTTCTCTTTATCAGCATGACTTGAGGGAAGGTGAATGCAAAGAGGAGGATGAAAGGCAGACATAATTTTATGCATTGTTTGTTACTGGGTTTGAATAGCTGCCTCCATACCGGAGATCAGGGATTGAGGACAGTGATCAAGCACTTGCTCTCAGGCAGAAAAGCTTCAGAGTGGGCTGAGGAGCCAGTAACAAAGAGCAGCACTTGATGTGGCACACGTTGCAGGGGAAACGGGGAGGGGTTCCCCTGGCTGTCCAAAGTGTACTGTATTATGATGATTCACAGGGGCTTGACCATGAAAAGGGAACAAAGTCTAGCCTCTCAGGACTTGAGAGTCTCTGTAAGGTGCCATAAAAACCTCGAAGAGAATCTGTCTCACTTCCAGTAGCTCAGTTTCCCTCACATGCTACCTTGAAACTGTCACATTCCCCTGTGCAAATGCATGATGGTTTCTATTGCCAATTCCAGAGGCACTTTCTACACGCTAAGAAAGATCACCACCTCCCTAAAACAGGAGTTGCCACCTTCTGGGTTTGCTCTTGGATGGCAACAGGGCTGGTGTTAGAAATGAAGTCCTTCTGCGCTCATATCCAGAGTATGTCTGGCAAGTGTGCATTTAAAGTGGATGATGGGAAATTCCAAACAGGGGAATTGTTGTGTATGCGTTTGGTTTCTTTTTCTAAAAAACCCAACGCTTAGTTACCTTCTTATGAGAGTTTGATGCCAGGCTCGTTTTTTGTTTAAGGTGCTTGATAGAAATCAACGCGAAAGCAAAGGTGCCTTCCTCACCATGGTCTTCTGTCCCTTTGGCAGAGGTGAGCCAGTGAAAATGTCTCCTGGACCAGCAGGTGCTGGAGAGACCGGCTCTCATGGCAGTTTCGGTGTCAAACCCGTGTTGTAATTGTAAAATCTCTGGGCTTGGAACATACTGATAAATGGTGAAGATGGAACATACTGATAAATGGTGAAGATAGTGCGTTCGGACAGTGATGGAGACACTTTGTTTTGCGGTCTGTTCTGCGGGGTGCTGAGTCTCAGGCATTTAGTGAAACTTGGAGCAAGTTCCCGTGGAGCATCTGCTTTTTACATGCTGTGCTCCAGAGGCCAGATCCTGCTCCATCTTTGGGGTCAGTCTGAGCCCCCTGCTGCTGGCATCTTTTCTTTTTCCTGAGGAAAAAATCCTTCTCATTGTTAACCCGAGGGGGTTTCCTACGCTTGCTTTGTGAAGGAGAGCTTGCTTCTTGAGCCTGAGCATTGTGTGAAGGGCATGCCCTGCTGAGCACATTGATTTGGTGCTTACATTTTCTCTTTAACTTCTGCGAAATTGCAGTTCATTCCTAGGAAGGGTGGCTGTGGATCTCTATAGAGAAACGTGGTTTTAAGGCATGAGGCTATAATGCACATCTCAGAAAGCTGGCCACGACTTTCATTTGATGAATAACAGGTTCTCTATTAGCCAGCAATAACTCGATTTTGTTTTCCATGTATCTGGTCTGAGATGACGCTAATAAGAATAAATCAGGAGTGTTACTGAATGAAATCCAATATGGAACATTAGTGCGCCGGTCTGCCGGGCAATGCCAGTGAGTACTGGAAGCAGTGGATGTGGGAGGGCAGGCAGTGCAGAGCGGGGGCTGCACGTTGCAGCCAAGTAAAACGCGGCTCTTGAGTCCTTAATGAAGTGGGAGCGAGAGGGTAAAAAGAAAAAAGGAGGGGGAGGAGGAGAAATGAGGAAGGGTGGGAGCGGTGGGAAAGCCGGGCATCCTGATTTGCACGAAAATACAGCTCTCATTTGCAGCTGGAAGGAGTCGGNGCAGACTCGGGCTTCCTGGAGTAGCCGAACTTGGAGAGAGGAGGAAGAGATGAGAAGAGCAACTGAGTAAATGCATGGGTAGCAAGAAAACTCGAGTTTTGGTTCTGTGCAAACGTTTTGGGGTTTTTTACCCTTCCTCCTCCCGTTTTACGTGTTTAATCTGGCTGGTTTCAGCCCACGAGGTTATATGTGAGGAGGAGAAGGTCAGGCTAAAGAATTGTAGATGGTTTCGTGCATCAGGAAGATCTAGA
>VWZY01005334.1:387630-410942 GCA_013399075.1 Chloroceryle aenea
CCCCATGCTGTGTTACTACACTTTAGATTAAAGCTCAGTGATTAGTCTGATGGCTAGAGCAGAGGAGCAAATTCAGTTGCTCTTCACAGTCATGTTGCTATTGCAATACAATTTAAATGTTCAGAAAATTATGCAGTTCTTGGGTTGTGGTGATAGATCCCATTTATTTTCAAACATCATGTTCTCATTGGATAAATCAGGCTGTCCTTTTCTTTTGGGGAAGGAGCCAGGATCTCGAGGAGTGCCTGATGGGGCAGATGTGCCATCCAGAGCACCTGCTTCCTTACCCTCAGGGCCAACCTGCTTCAAGTGGCCTTTCCTGAGAGCCTCTCTTAAGTTCCCACTTCCTCACGTTTTCATGGTCACCTTATGGAAGGTGTTTCCCAGCACACAGACGTTCAGATAGAAACAGAACAATATTGACCCTTGAAGGGTCTTGTGTGACTCTGCTCCATGTCACTGTTTCTTCCCAGGGAGCTGTGAAAATAGGAAATGAAGAAGGCAGATGGGAGGAGGACCTGAGGTTCTGCCTTGGGGTCAGGATCCTCAAATCAATCCTATCCCCTTGCCCTGTGTGCTCTGCTTCAAGGCTGAAGGACTACCTGACTTCTTTAGTCTCATGTTGCTAATGTCTGTTGAGTGGCTGTGCCAGCTTTGAGAATCTGATCTGGGCAGTAGCAGAGCTGTGAGTTTGATGTTCAGAGTGGTGTTGGTCCATGTTGTTTCAAGACAGACCATTATCTGTGCTAAAGGGGCAGGTGCCACATATTGCAGTGTTTCCTACAGATTTTTGGTCCATGAGGCCAAGAGGTTGAGTGTGTATTCGACAGAGACAAGAGGGTAGCACCATAAAACAGCCCCCATCACTGGCACAGTGGATTGACAGATCTGGCTTGTTGCTCTGCAGCATGGTCATGTTTAAAGGACCATTGCCTGAAGAAGTCTCTAAAGTACACTGGTCTTCATCTGAGAACACAGATGCAACAGTGGTACACAGCAGCAATGCGAAGGGGAAGAAAAGTAAATTGGGACTAGCCCTCATTTTGCTAACTGTGCTATCATCTAGAAGTATCAAGCAATAAAACATGAAGATGGGAAGGAGACATGCAACCGTTGTGGTCTTGCTTTGCTTAACTGCTTGGAGTGTGTCATAAGAAGTGTGCCTGTCTACCTTCTGGACAAGTTTGCAGTGCTAGCTGTGTGTTCATGGTGTAGGCTCAGTGTCCTAAAAGGCAAGCCTAACATAAGCTAGAATGCACTGGCTTTGGATAATCTTTTAAACTATGATGAAGTGAAGGAACAGAAATAAATTTTCCTGTCATGCATCTGAACTCTCTTTACTTCTGTGTTTTTCAAACTATCCGATGTTCTCCCTCAAACATGATTATAACTCAGTTGCAGTGATGGGAGCCAGAGCAGGGCATATATAACTGGATATCCAATAGGCAGTTACCTTCCAGTTCCTGCAGTTAGCAGTGTAAGTGCTTTTGACTTAAAAAGAAAAAAAAAAAAGTAGGGGAGGACAAGCTCCACTGTCACGTGTTGCCACTTGTTCATGAGCTGGGAGAAAACAGGTGTAAAGGGCAGGAAAGAAATAACTGTTAAAGGGCAGACACAGCCAGATGGAAATGGTATCAGGCTGTCAGAAGGTAGCCAGCTCCTGAAGGGTCTCATGGACACTGTCTGTGCAGTTCAGGTTGCAGATGAGGTCCAATGCCTTGCTTCATGCTGCTGGTTACTGCCCAGGCTGGGTGTCAGATACACACTGAGGAAGGTGTACCTGTTAACAGTGGGTATGGTCCATAGGCTGACTTTCATGCTCCTTTCCAGACTAGAAGCTGCACAACTGCCTGCACTTTGTGCCTATGCCCCTAGGGTAATTGTGTTTGATTCAAGCTATGTACATAATACAGGGCTCGTTGTTCCAGTGTCTGCAATGATTCATTTATTATCTCATCTTCAGAAAAGCTGGGTTTGGCTGACTGTAGCTTCTGTTAGCTTTGTTGGCCAAATTCAAGGAATGTATATAAGCAGCAGTGATTGAAACGCTTGATTTGTTTTCCAGAAGACATCTGGTTAGCATTGTCAAATAAAACCAGATTTAAGTAGTTACTCATAAAGCCTCTATTATGTCTTTCTGCAAGACCCTCCAGACAGGTATGTGTTTAGCCTTTGTTTTCTCAGTGCATCTGCCAGATCACTGCTCAGATGAGCAATATTAGGGTCAGCCCTACTAGTCGATAATCCTGCTGAGAAGATTATGGATTTAAAATAATCTTATGTTTCATTAAAGAGCAGCAAAATAGGGGGGAAGCACTTTGTATTAACAATAGGTCTGGTTCAGGTTCAGAGACATGTCAAGATGTGAACTCCTTACCAACTGGAGACCTTAATGAAATAAAAGACCATTAAAGGCTAGGGGTAGACCATATGTTGCAGAAGGACCTTGGAGCTCTAAAATAGAAAAAATAGAAATCAACCTATTTCTCATTACTTTCAATAGTCAAGTTAGTAGTGGAAGTTCTGCCCATATATTCTGCCCTCTTTACTGTTCCTGAATTAATTGACAGTGCATCTGTTGATGGTTTTGGCCAAGTTCCATGCTCCAACTGACCTTTCTAATAAGGAATTTTTAAAAGTGAATATTCGAGTGAAACTAAGCAGAATTTGATGGGGAGTCTACACTGCATGTGTTTGAAAGCTGCTCTTGTGCTGAAATTGAGCTATTTGGAAGCATTTAGGTTCCCTGGTTTTAGGTTCAGTTACATAGTGCAGCACTGAGAGTTAAAACATGCAGGGGAGTTTAGTTCTGTGTACATTGATTCCATGATATGCGTGATGTGAAAGGGTTGAAAGATGATGAAAATTTGTTTCAAAATAAACATTGATGATGCTGGTTTTTCTTAAACCAGATTAATGTGTTTCCTTAGTGTTTTGTGATACAATTCACGATCGGTAGGATGATTTAGCTGAAAGATTAGTGAGCTTCACTCCATTTCAGATCTTGTACCTTTAGTGGAGAGTAGAAATTTGAACTGTTACTGTCTGTGGTAGAGTTGTTTCAGCACTAGGTAAAGCAACTTCCCTAACAAGGAGTAATTGGCTTCCAGTTGTTTCCCTTTTGCTTTTCTTCTTCCTGCTTCTCTTAGCTATGGGTGTTAAATGTGGTTGTTTGCAGCATTTTAGATAGCTTTGAGTTTAAGCATCCTAGAAGAAAAAGCAATAAAAACGCCCTTCATATTTTTATATTATCTGTGTTCAGTTGTCCATGAAACAACAAATACCCATGAAAGTGCTAGAGAAAAAGCAAGGAGAGTGGTTTTAATGCCAGCATCAAACGTACAAAATGAAGCAAACTGTTAAAATTAAGACATCTTGTCACCACTAAATGTAGTCGTATAACACACTTGGAGAAATTTAAATTAAGACAAACAGTGATAATTATTTTGAACACTCCCCAGTGACAGCTTGTTAACAAATACAATTTGAAATGGCTATTGCATTTTGGTGCCATTAAAAAGGTTTTCTGTATGGCTAAATCATTAAGTTTACCTGGGGAATTAAAGATGAGATTAAATACATTTGTTTTTCAAAAGCTTCAAGAAAAGAAAGAAAGGAACAATCAGCGTGTTTGCATTGATTTAACCCTGTGAAAGGTATTTTCACATTGCAGACTTCCTTTTAGTTTGCATCCTTCTTGAAGACTTGCATCTGGTTTGGACCCTTGAAATGAAATCTGACTGCATACCTGGTTTACTTTAATGCTTTCTTTTCATGCCCCATCCTTGCACTACTACAAGCACCTTTACAGCTGAACTCCAAGCAGCTTGGAGAAGGTGGTCTGGCAGGGTGCCCTTCCCAACAAGGGAGCGAACAGACCTAATATAAACACCTTTGGTTGCTTTCAGTAAGATTTCTCTGCAGCATTCATTCAACAGACTTCTTCATTGTGGAGTTCAACAGCCCTCTGTTAAGGTTGCCTTTGTCCGTGGAGCCCAGGACATCTTTGTTTCGGGAAAACTCTGCACAGCATCTGTTATTAAAAGCTACCTCTGTGGCTGGGCTTGGCTGCTTATTTAAGAGAGGCCACACTTTTAACAGTCTTTAAAAATGTCAATAGACCTTTCTTGTTATCAGATAAGAGTGCCATGTAAGAAATGGTTAAGTTTTGCCAGTGAGTTAAAAGCTTACCACTTCGTGTGGCATGTGCTTAGGGAAGAAGTGGGTTGGGTACCAGTGTTCAGTGTCTCTAAGCTTGCCTTATGCTTTCCTATATGCACCGATAAAAATAAAGATCTAGGAATAGCAATATCAAATTGCCTTTTGGGGGAAGAAAGGGGAATAACAGGGAAGGTAGCTGGACTGGCAAAGGCCGGTATTAGCCAAAGCACGTAGATCAAGCTATCGAGCAGAAGCTTTTTCAGCTGGGCTGCCATGGTACTACATGTGTTGAAATTCCTGACCCATTAAACCAGGAGTCTCAACAAAAGGGCACACTGGATATATCACAGCTGAGGTTCATGAACTTGCTTTGCAGTCGGCATTGGTTACAGTTCAGTTGTTACACAAGTGCATCATTGCTGTGGCTTTACAACATATTTCAAATCTTTGATACAGAAACACTCCCTGTGATAGTAAAGTTCTGCAGATGATATGGGGATTTATACATTTAAGGGAAATGGGATTTGAGCCAAGCTGAATGAATTTTTGGGAGGAATGTAATGTGGTAGAGGCAAGCTGTCTGCCTCATATTTAGATCCAGGGACAAAAATAGATGCTGCATTGGAATTAAATTGAGCTGCTTTTTTTTTAAAGTCAAATTTAGCATGAGATACTTGCCGAAAACAAGATTGCCTTTGTACAGCTCTCCTTTGTCCACACAAAGAGAGCTGTGCATTCTTATCCCCTGTTTACAAATGAGGGAGTCAGAGGCACAGAGTGGAAGGCAATTATTTTAGTTAGCTTTACTAACCAAAGAGACCTTTGAACTAGGGCGTCTCTTTTAATTATGGTCTCAGGCATAATCATTCTCAAAATTCTTTTTATCTTGAAAAGTTAACTTCCCTGAAATTCTCTAGTTAACTGCATAGTCCAGGGTTAGCATTGTCTGATCCGGGTCTTACTATAGTGCTGCAAGCAGGCAGAGAGGCAACCACACCAGTGCAAGAGGTCCCAGTTGGGCAGGTGTGCTCGGACCATGTCACGGCACACACCACTACAACCAGTCCCAAACAAAGTGTAACTCTGACTGTTACCTTTTTGCCCAGCCTTCGGAGCACACTGTTAGGAAGTTGTAGTTTTAGCCTGTGCTCACCTCATCCTTAAAGAACTGAAATTTGCATATATGTGAAATTACTTAAAACTTGCATCACTTTATTTTAAATGACTCTTGGATGGAAAGCGCATTGTCCTCAGAAGTAAAGATGTTATATTCTCCTGCCTCTTATGACAAGGGGTGTCCGCAGCATCGGAACCAGTGATGTGGTGAGGACTAGAGTTTTTTCCTTACTTGACTTCATGCTGAGGTGCCTCACTAGACAATGAGGTGCTGCAGGCAGAGTGTAGATACCTGCTTGGACTCTGAATTCAGGAGGCACATACATGAAATTTAGATTGTGTCTGGCTGTCTGAGGGGGTTCTTGACTGGATCTATCTCAAAGTGATTTGCTCAGATGAAGCAATGCTGGGTTGGGAATGAAGACATGAGGTCTTAGTTGTCTCAGATCCGATGGAAAAACAAATTAAAAATATGCATGAAGTAAATTGAAATTGTACGCAGTTATTTTTCAGCTTTGAAACAGAAGGTTCTTTTAAAACAAAAAGCCATGATACAGTACATATTTGGATTACTAAAGTTCAGTGCGACCTATAAAGTAATGGGTCATTTTTAAAAGTTTGCTTTTGCAAGACAAATGTGTGTTGTACTACAGTTTGTCTGGTTGTGGGTGAGTTTTTGAAACGCTACTTGTAAGATGGTGTTTGTAGTTGCAGCTTAGGGAGGAACGTGGTTTATGGATATTTACAGGAGAAGGGTTTGGCTACAGTGTTTGAAGAGTAGGAAAAAAATAATTTCTGACCTTGGGGAGTAGAGCAGTTTTCCAGTGATATGTGCAGTGAGTGGATAAATGTGTTTTAATATAGTAGTCAGCAGATTTATTTCTGTAGTTGACAGTTTAGCTGACTCTTGCAGTTAATAGCTTCTCTCTAGTACCAAAAAAAAAAATAAATCTCACTCTACAAAACGCAAGCTACAACATGAAAGGCTCTGCCAAGAAGTCACCCTGACTTTCACTGAAATAATTCTTCAAGCATGCAGATGCAGCTGTCAGCCTGTGACTTGTGCCTCCATGGCGACAGGGAGACAGCAAGGGATGGTGCAAAGGCAAGTGAAGTGTGTGCTGGCCTTTCCCCTTTCTTCCTCTGCACTGGGGAGTTTCTGTCTTGGTGGCTTTGGGCAGCATGTCTGCCCCTACAGACTGGTCCAACTGGCATTTTCTCTTTGAGTTTCAGTGATTAATCTCAATTTTCAGATGGTATTCTTGGGTATGAGGCAATTTCAGATCTTTCTGGGACATTATCTTTCTGCCTTTCAGTGACTGACCCATCCCGTAGGATAGCTAGTGTTGCCAACCAAGTCAGAGCTATTTAGATGTCTATCTAGAATAACCTTAATGCCAACTTCTAAGCTTCTACTTATGAATATCATGGCAGTTGTATTCTTTAATCAGTGTCTTTACTGTCTACTAATAAATACTTAGAAACACAGAAAAATGGATTTTTTTTATGTTAAGCTCTTTGATACATGCTTGCAAAAGTACATCTGAGTGTGTATGTGTGGGATGTAGACAGCTACAGAGCTTAAGGCCTGATCCTGCAACAGTCATGTGAGCAGTGTTTACTTAATACGGGTAATCTCATTAGGGCTAATTTAGTGAGTGGTGGCTGCACGTTCAGGCCTGAGGCGTGGAGGACCGGTCCAGGGTGGTGACAGAAAGCTTGTGAGTCTGTGCTGCTGCTGGGTCTGCATGCTGGGGAGATGTCCCAGGCTTGGGTGGGGTCCAGCCCTGGAGCACCTGGAGCTTTCTGCCCCGAAGCCAGGTCAGTGTGGGGCACCCCAACCCCGACAGGCAAAAGAATAGTTTTACGAAGAAACTAATGACAAATGACACCTAGTCTTGCACAATTCATTTAGGATGTGTCTGAATAATAATATAAATAAATAATGGTAGATTTCTGAAATTTACCATGAATTCATCTTCCTCTGACCAGTTCTGCTGTTTGCAGGGCAATGCATTTTCCTTCATATAAGCTTCAAGACACTGTGACTAGTTTTAATTGTAGGAAGCTTGGCAGGTACAAAATGTTAACAAGGTGATTAATGGAGAGGAAAAAAGCCAACATGTCCAGTCCCCTCCCAGCAAACCCAGCCTTTCATTGCAGCACAGTGCAGTACGTGGGTCTGACTGAGCAGACAAGGTAAATGTTAATCCTGGTTTTCCATGGTAATGCCATGTCGGACGAATTAGTGAGGTATCAGTGCTGTGCCTTCTGTTCACTCTGGAGATTTGTGGCTCAAAGTATCATGTAAGAATATGGTTTCAAGGTGTTAGAAAAGCAGGAAGTCTCTGCATGAGAGACTTACTACTGTATGCTACCAGCTCAGGGTCAAATGCAATTATGTGCAAGTTCCTTGTAATAAAATGGAGAGGAGATCTGAGCTGAGAGACCTTGGAGATGTTTTCATACCCTTGTCCTTGACTGCATGTCACAGAGGCCGTGAGGTTTTACTTGGAGAGGTTGAGTTATACACAGCAGCACTGAATTCAGTGCCTGTGCTCAAAACTCTGGTGCAAATTGGACTTGACTCGGTTGAGCCCTCACTCTCAGCGTGGTGCTGCTGGTACCTGCCCATTCCCCTGCTTATTTAGTGGGAGGGAAGAGAGCAGAGAAGGGTGTGGTGCTCACCTGCTGTCAGTGAGAAGCACATCCCCAGCACGCTTCTGTCTGATGCCAGGGCTTAGCAAACCCTGCAGTGCTGTAATCCCAAGCAGACATACGAGTGGTTGGGTATATGGCAGTCACTCAGACATAACAGTATTGGGCACTGACAGCTTTAACACTTTTCTTGTCATCCATCTCCTGAACATCATTTCTTCCCTGTTCTAGTAACTGGAAATGATGAGGGGACCCTTGAAAGGTTTTTGACCACATTTCCCCTGTGCTTTCTTCATGCTTAATTAAAACCACTCTGTGAAGAGCAAAATCCAACTTCAGGCAGAATTACATTCTCTGGGAAGGGTTTAACTTGTACCATAGAAGTGGGGATAAATTACATTATAAACTTACTACAGTCATTTTTAAGCAACATTTATAATCCAGAGGAGGTTTTGAAATTTAATGTAACACTAGTATAGAAGGTGAAGGACAAGAACTAATCTATGGCTTTACTCGAGCCAGAAAAGCACTTGCAGGGCAGCAGCAGGTGACAGGCAGCACCTCTGTGCACTCAGCCCTAGAAGCAGTTGGAGGGATGATGGGGAGGTAGTTTCAGCCATCCTGCTGTGACACTACTGATGGCAATTGTCAAGGCAGCAGCTCTTTTCTGGTTCTCCTGGGTGAATGATCAATGTTTGTGTAAACAAAAACAGTTCATCGGGGGCACAGGAATATTACTGCACGTTTCAGATACATGAAAGATTATGACTCTGAGCTTGACTGCAGCATGTGCTGCAGATTTGAACTGGCAGGCACATCCTCATGAACGGCTGTTTGTGTCCTGCCTGATGCAGTCTTCTGGGGTTTGTCCTGGCAGTTCTTAGGCAGAAACACAGAAAGGCTGTGTACAATTTTGTATATTGGATGACGTGGGTAACAGCAGCCCTGCTGCTGGGTCCAACCAAGAGCGTGTGTGTCCCTGGCTCAGCTAGTACTAACGTATTGTCACGTTCTTAAACCCAGAGATCATTAACGACTGGAATTGGCTGTATCCTGTGCCCTAGTCAGCTTTCCATCTCTGAAATAACTTGCCTATCTATAAGAACTTTTTCCCTAACTCGGTGTATAGTGCTTCTTTCAGTTTGGATTGTGGGACTAGGACAAGGTATTGCTCCTCTGGGAGAAAGGAAACATACCTGGAGTCTTCCCTAGAGAAAGAATTTCTAGCCTCTTCCTTGGTCTATCTTAAATATGAAACATTTATCTGATAATGAAAACCTGACTGCTTACAGAAGACCATGTGCACCTTTAATAATAGCGATGAGATGGGTGGAGGTGCCTCCAGCTAGAACAGTTTTTAAACAGATCTTACCACCCTTGGTCTGGCAGTGACAGTAGCTTCAGTTAGATGCAGTGATTGACCTTGTGTTGAGCTTGTGGGCAGTTGCAGTGTGTGAAGTAAAAGTTGCTTGCTTAAAACCTTTTCTGAGGTTTGTTGGCCTCAATGTTTCTTGGTGCGCTGCAAAAAATGTTCAGTGATGGGAGATAAATAGAAAAGCTGTTCTTGGGGACAAACCGTGTTTTTGTTGGTATGGTTCGCCTGGCAATTTGTAACGATTCTCTTGGCTGCTTCAGCAACATTGCTGTGATAGCTTCTGATGTTATGTGGATCTTGTGTTGTGGACAAATGGAGGTTGTGAGCTTGATAAACCGCCAGTTTTTTATTGTCAGTGTGCTTGAACTGGTGGTGGACTTGAGACCTTCAGTGTTGGTGTCCTTAAGTTTCTGGAGTTCTTCTAGGCTTAATGAAGTGCACCATTCATCATCTTCAAGTCCTTGGTTAGGAGAATAAGTAAGGTCAAGCAGTTAATATCAGAGGGTGCATCCATCATGCAATGTAAGAGCCTGTCGCCCTTGGGTTGTGCCGTGATGCCTGTTGTTGGAGAGCCTCAGAAGTGGCCAGCCAGGACTCTGGGCCTTATCCCAATAGTGGAAGGAAAAAAATAACTGCATTCTTATGTACCTCTAGGGTTGTATTCATGTTTTTTTGTGATAATTAGCAGCTGCTCTGAAGGTAAAACTTGCAGTGACTAAGTTGACCTGTTAACCCGTGCTACAAGTTAACGCGGGTCTTTGGACTGTCTTCTGCCACAGCTGACTTAGCCCTGTTGATTTGTAGCTCAAATCGACAAACAGCCCATCAGGGTGCTCACATTTGTGAATGTTATGTGCTGGATCTGTCTGAATCCAGTGCCAGATTTGAAAGGGCAGTAGAGGAATTTGTTTTGCTGCGGTTGCTGGCGGTCATTTTTCACCCCCCTTCCTGAAGTGCAGCAGCTGTTTGCCAGATGCCTGTAGTATTGGCGCGCTCACATGTGCAAAACAGGCAAACAGTGTTGCAGACCCTCTGTTCCTGAGATGTAGCAATCGATCTCAGAACCCACCACTGCCACCCTTGGTCCTTGAATCGAGAGAGAAGTGCCAGGTTCGTGCCACACTGCCCTTTTTGACCCTATACAGAAAGAGGTGATGGGCCAGGACATACATCTGGCCCTGATGGAAAGGCTGGTTGGCAGGCTGTTAGATGGCCACCTCGGTGTGCGTGTGCAGATACAGGGGAGCCTGTGCTGACTATCCTCATGGAGCTGTGGCTGCTCTAGGCCAATTGCCCCATCAGCACAGCGTCCTTCAGACCTCAGTCTCAAAAGCTTCTGAGCGTAACAGAGGAAATATGTGCGAGAGTTGCCAATGGTGACTCCACTTAATCATTTGCCAGGCAAAAAGCCTCTCTAAAACCTTGCCCTCAATATAAACATTGCATGTTCTCAGTTTTAAGAGGTATTCAAAGGATCAAGATAGGGAGACAGATGATGCAATTGCAGAAAGCTTTTCTCAAGCAAGTGATGATAAAAGTGTTTTGTGGCATGATAATGCCTGTGTATTGTGCAGAAATTTCAGTTCTTAAGACAGAAATGTACCAAATAATTTTATTTTTGCTTTCCTCATCTTTCAACAGATTCAGATATCTATCTCTGGAAACATAAAGCTAACAGTTTGACTGGGCTGATGAGTTTGGTTGCTGCATCTTGAACATTTAATTTTTCCTTATGTTCTGGCGTCTGTTACTCTTTAGCACAATCACACTGAATATCAATTAGGAGGCAGGAAGATGATTGTGGAAAACTCGGGCGAGGGGGATGAGATGCAATTGGGATTTGGCCATTTTGAGTGGAGATGCATGTTTTCTTTGATGCATGTTTTCTCTGAATTCTTTCTGAATTTCAAAAACTTTTTCTTCAGCATTAAACTACATGGGCTCTGCGGTGTCATGAGATTTTCGAGATCCCCATGATCTGCATTCCTCTCTCCAAAATTATAATAAATGGTATCTTTCATGGGCAGAAAGACAAGACAAGTGGTCAGTGCCAAACTTATTTAGCAGATGGTGCTTGAGTAGCGAGCAACATCATCATTTCAAGTGTAAGGCACATAATGGATGTCTACCGGCCTGGCAAATGAGACCCCCCAGTGTTACTCACATGCTTCTGTCTCCATCCTGCAAGATGCTGCCATCTGTCAAGACACCGAGCCAGACCTCACTCAAATAAATAAATAAATAAATGCCCCCCTTCTTTCCAAAGCTCCTGCCATCTCCTGGGTTAAATAAAAGCCATGCGTATATACTCTGTGTGTGGGCTTATGTATATAATATATGTGAGGGGGGGGGAAATACAGCTACAAATACTAGAAATGCACCTCTGAGTTCTGCCGTTTGGGGCAGGCAATGCTAATGCATGAGAAACATTTTCAGAAAAATATCCATCACTTTTGTAAGTGCAGTTGTACACCAGGGGTAAGCGGAACCGACTCGTCGTGAATTCACCTCCTCTGTCTCTGTTCTACCGGCAGAGTGTGACAAGCTGCGGCGGGATGGCTACCGGAGCTCACAGTATTACTCCCAGGGCCCCACCTTCTCCTCGTCCTCCAGCGCAACCTGTGGAAGTTACCAGGATGATTATGAAGAGATCGAACAAAAGGTAATGTCGGGGGCAACGTGCTGGAAAGAATACATGCCTGCTGCTGTTTAATTGCCAGTCGTAACATTGCTCAAACCAGGTGGGACTTAGAGAAGATCGTGCAGATGCTTATTCCTTTGAATTACTGTGATATTAGGTCATATGATTTCCACAGTCTCTTAAAAATCTCAGTTCTAGCAATGCATTTATATAACATTCCTGCTGGCACGTGCAGGGTGTGAAAGCTGGAAGAAGTTTGATAATATTCTGGAGGTTAGAGCCCAGCAAGGGTAACGGCTTTGAATCTGTTACGTGTTTACTCTCAAGGAGCAGGAAGAGCTATTAGGCAGCCATCAGTGTACTCCAATTGTAACATCCAATGTACACACTTTGAATTGCTAATACAGGCAGTTACTCCGTTAAGTAGAGGCTTTATCCTAATGCACTGAAACTGTTCTAGTAGAGGCATCCAGAAGAATGAGAGGTTGCCCACTGATCAGGGTTTATCAGCTTGCCTTCAGTTTGCTTCATGAGTTTCATGTTTATGTGCCCACAAATCAACTCAGAATATGCTTAGCTTAGAACCTGGCCATTAGTTAAAGAAAGAAAGAGAAGGGATGGTTTAGCACAAATTGTAAGAAAGTTGTGAAGATGTTACATTCATCAGTTTATATACATTTCAGTTACAGATCTGGTAAGTTGCATTAATATTCTAAAGAGGAAAAAGAAATTTTACTCCTGTGTCCTTGCCTTACCCTATTATGCCTTTGAGCTCTGAAAGACAAGCTAACTTTGGTGTGGTGGTCTAGGACATTACTGCTGGGATGGACAGCAAGAAGCACTGGAGCCTGGCTGTCCAAAGCTGAAATGCTGGAGCTCCTGGGGTTTTTCAGTATAGATATTCTAGAATATTTATTGTAGAATAGTTTGCTGCAGAATCCTGTTGCTCAGAGAGTGTGAGGATATTCTTGATTGAGACACAGTTTAATTTCTTTGAATTGTTACTAAACCATATGTGCCTCTGTAGCACAGACCAGATATCTCTGTGTACAAAATGTGCAGATCCTCAGAATTTACTTTAAAGGGTACAGTGTTTTCAGTTCTGTCCTCCATGGTTTTTAATTGCATAATACAGGGTGTTGTGGAATACGTAGCAGTCTCTCATCCAGGTGGTGATTGCATTATGTCTGTGGATTGGCAGGGAATGTTAGAGCATCTTGTTCAGCCGTTTGTGGCATGTACTGGCAGGGAGCAAAGAACATAAAGCACATTCATGCTGTGGAATGCATTACAATGATAATTTGCAAAACCTTACTGAAATCCGTGGAATGATGATTTCCACTGGGAAAGCATTAACACCTTGTTTGTTGCTATTAATGTACTTCATATAGATGTTATCAACTGGTCTTAGCTAATGCTGCACAGCATATGACCATCTGCATGGGTAAAAGTAATGTAATGTAAAAACTACAAATACACTTTTTTAACACTTCAGATGAGAGCATATAAGCATGAGTGAGGCCTCTGGGAGACTGAGCTGTCATCCTTATCTCGGCTAAGGGTTTTCTGGAGTGTTAACATAATGTGTTACTAACAATTTCTGTGCACTCTGAAAAAAAATAATGTGTCTAATTATGTTTCTGTGATAGTACTTCCATTTCAAATTGGAATAGTTTCCTTCAAATATTTTTAGCTAAAAGGATGATTCAGAGCAGTGCAGAAAGATAGTTGCCAAACTGATAGTCTTGGATGTTACTGATGATCTCAGAACCTTAAGCTTAATGCTGCCACTCTTATTTGCAGCTCAGAAAGGCATTAATCCCTTGTGAAAGGTAGCAGGTTCTCCCTTCATGTTGAACAACTGGGTGGACTTTGACCAGTATCGTTGTTTAATTCACTTTTTTTTGTAATGGCCTAAAATTTTACTCTTTTTAAATGAACACTTATCACAACAGATCTCTGAACTTGAATTATAATCCCACTGGTAAAGTGCCAAGTAATTCCGTTAAGTTTTATGCCTTGAATGAGTCATATTTCAGCTGTCAGAAGAGTTCTTCAGCAGTAGCGTGGAACTGGGGTCACCAAAATCCCATGATTCAAGATGTGAACCCTTCACTAGATGAAAGCATTGTAGCTTTGTTATCTATTCAAAGCAAAAAAGGCAACATTTAAATTCTGTACATCCAGTACTTAATAGTTGACATTTGAGAACAGCAGACTAATGATGGCTGAATAGCTATTTACTGTACATAAATTTGTTTCTAAGTTGACATGCCAACTTGCAGAAAAGCTATGTTTTGCTGCATGGTGACTTGACAAAGAAAACCATCTTTCCCTGCTCTTTTAGATCTGCTTTAAAAGAAATGCATCCAGATACTCTTGTCTGCCTGCTCTGGAGACAGTATGAAAACATGGCTAGGTGATGTGACAGGACACCTTGGTCCACAAACATGCTCAGGTTTTGTGGATGTGTCAGTCAGCAGAGAGTAATTTTCCTACCAGGAAGCACGTGGTTCACCATGAGTCTTAGAAAATGTCTAAGATAAGCAGAACGTTTGCTGTTCCAAAAGAAGACTGCCAGGGAGAAGCAGGCAAGTTAGCCCACCTCAAAACACACAAATAAAATTAGGAAACATAGGAAGCTGAAGTCTGTGAGTGGTAGTTGATGCAAAATGAAGTTCTTTGAACTGCTCTTCAGTGTTGATTCTTATGAGTTACGTTAATGGAACACGGGCCAAGCTCCACCACAGTACTGATCCTAATTGAGTTTGTTGGAGATTAAATTGGTTTATCTGGATTTTACATCTCACTGCTATAACCTGTGTCCTCCTTTCTCATCTCTTACATACCCCCGTTGGTGATGCAATTTGAGAGCTATTCCTCTTCTTCAGTGTTGCTGAAGTCAAAGATATATTGAGATGTCACTTTCAAATTCTGGTTCCCCTTATGTTCTGAAATGTATACATTGTGTATGTTAAGTGTTTTTTGTCTTTTGTGTGTTTTTTCTCATGCTTCCTTCTCTCTCTTTTTATCACTCATTCTCTTTTGTTTCTTTTTGTCTTGCTCAACAGTCTAGTCTGTTAGACTGCATCTCTCAGTCTTGCGTTAGCGCCTGCTGTAACTTGGTTCCCTGGAGCAACAAGGTACCTTGCCCACGAGTGGGACCATCCAGCTGCTGTGTCTGCAGCTTGATGTTAATTGTAGCATTTAGCATACATGCAGTCTTACTCTGTTCTTAGCCTTCAGTTGTCACCTGCTTCTCTTAGCTCTTTTAAAAAAATTAATTAAAAAATCAACTGCTCAACAGAAGAATGCCATGCCAGCCTTGTTTCCTTTATTTTTTCCTCAGTACTCCTTCTTGTCTGCAGTCCAGTATCCTTTGTTTACTTGGTTCACTGAATTTTTTTTTAATTCCTTTCTGTCTATTAACATTTGCCTCCTTTGAAACCCTGCCCCCAATGAACACTTTTATTTAAATGACTGCTACATTGTTTTTTAAGTAGCAAAGAGAAAACCCCTACTTATCTGGAATAATGTGTTTTTCTTAAATGATGAATGTGAGCTACAGAGAGTACTTGTTCCCAGGCATGCAGTATATCATGTCTTTTTTCCATCCATGAAAATGTTTGCATGCCAAAAACTCATGGTATTTTTCCCTAGGTCCTCTCATTTGGCTTATGAACTTTGTATTGATACAGTCTATTAAGCTTTGGTTGCAAAAACATTTTTCATAATAAACGTTTATTAGTAAATAATAAATGGTTATTCATGGCAGAGGGAGAAGTATATTTTGCCCCTGTGCTCAGCCAGACTGTTAGTTGTCTCTTCAGTATCTGCAACAAACTCTTCAGTACCTTAAGTGAAAACAAATGCATTAACTATAGTGGCTTGAGAGATTCAAAACTTTGCTTGGTGTTAAGAGGGGCTAAAGCACTTGGGCACTCAGCTTTGGAGGTGGGAATGCCGGAAAGCCCTGAGGCTCTAGGAAAACTGGAGATACTTCAAGGTGGTGGTGTCCTCAGCTTGTCTCGCTACCCCTCTGTTGGGGAAAAATGGTAAGCAGCACATGTCTTTTATACTTTTATACACCTTTTAAAAATTATTTTATTATTATTTTTTAAATACTGCTCAGTGTACTGATTTGAAACAGCAGTTTGAAGCATAAGGAAGTGAGTGCAGAAACTCTTCAAACAGATAAAAGAGGATAATTTTTCAGTCACCACATACACTGTAGAACTGCTGCAGGAATTGTGGGTGCTGAAAGTCTGCATGAGTTCAGAAAGAAACTGGATAAATTCTTGTGGGGGCAAAGACTCCATCCAACGCTGAGAGAATATTCCAGGGAAGATACCCACTGTGTGCACCCTCCTGATTTAATTTCATCTATCATTGATTGGCTGTTATAGTAATGCAGATACTAGGGAGGCTTTTAGACCTTTGAAGTGATTCAGTATGACCCTTCTTATGTTTTTAATCCCATTGCAACAGAGGAAGAAGAAGGGAACATTTCTGCAGTGCTAGTTAAGGTGGTAACTTGCTTGATGATCAGTAATTGCTGCTGACAAAAAATAAATCTCCTGTTTACTTGAAACAGTGAAGGTTATGAAGTGAAGGATTCACTAGGATAACAAAGTTTGCTAGTTCAACTGAAGATCTGTGTGTAGAAGTAATAAAAAGGAATATTCTAGAAAAATTGGGGAAAGCAGGCAGGGGACCTTGTTCTGGAGGACACTAAATAGGTCAAGATGTGACTAATTCAATTTAAGTATAAACCCATGTAAATTTACAATGTGGTAGTGTTCCATAGCACAGTGTGAAACCTGCAGGTTGAATCAGGCACATAAAGTGATATTTGTGACTGACCAAGAGAGAAGAATTTAAAATTCTGGTGCTTGGGTTTTTTTTTCTCATTAATGTCTCGAGCCCTCTGCATTGCATAAAGGGGCACTTGAAGCCATCCAACCTAGTAGAAGGCTGAAGAAGAAATAGGATGTTGATATATAGTGATAGACAGCTGAATTGGTATGGCTGCTGTCTGCAGCACTGATTTTTTTATTATTTTTTTTCTCTATTTTGTTTTTCTGGGAATATATAATTTTAGAAATGATTGCAGTAGACAGCGAGGTAAATGACACCACTAGAAGTTTGATATTCCTTAGCTGAGAGGTAAAATTTCTATGGATTGAATTTTCCTCCTGGAAGACCCATCTTTTATCAAACGGTGCAGTATAAACCCCTGGACCATAAAATAAACAGGGTATTTAGGCCTAGCATGATGCAGGATACACAGCACGTACTCATTTGTCATCTAGGACCTCTCCAGATAGCATGAATGTGCTGAGATAATGAAACCTTTTTGTTCTATCTCAGCAGCTGAGTAGGCTGGGGGACAGTATGTCAACAAGGCATTGGATGTGCTCTGGTTTACTGAGCTGTACAGCTTGTCTATAGGGTATTTATAGGCTGTTTGTCTCCTGGGTTCTCATTTCAACTCCCATTTGAAAGTTCATGCTTTTTCCCCTCTGATGCATGTTTGTGGAGACACTGCGAGGTTCAAGGCTGCTCTTTCAAATCCCACCTTTTCCTCTTCCCATGTACTTTAAAAAGATGGAATTCCCCAAAATTTTCCTGAGGAGATGAGTGCAATATCCTCTTGTGCAGAAATTTGACCATTCAAGCCTAGCAATAAAGTTATTATCAATCGGAGATGCTTTAAAATGAGATGAGTGCTTTCTATTCTACTATGAACATAGTGCTTATGGTCAGCTTTGCTAGGTAGATACACAGTCTCAAAGTACTGCTTAGTCCAGTTCTGGTTTTGATATAACAGAGTTTACTTGAGAAGACATTTCTGTTATATAGCAGCAATTCACTGTGTCTTCTGTCAAGCTTCTGTGTTGTAATCTGGGAAAGCTTGCTAAAAATATGTAAATCCCTATTTTCATCCTGATTAGATAATTTCTCTGTGAAGAAAGCTGAAGGATGAGCTGCTGTTTCCCTCTATGTACAATAAAACTGTGTATGGCTTTGTCACATCAGTTAAAATTCTCTTCCCATCAAAAAAACCCTATACCACTATCATTGTGAGTTCTCTGGAAGAATGTAAGTAGAGGAACCATGGAAAGTGTACCTACAGGTGAAACATGAACATTTGTTCCTACACCCAAACCCACTTGCAACTCTTACTGAATTATTTTCTAGAAATACATGCCACTGTCCTATGGCAGAAGATCCTTCCTACTGACACAGTGCTTTGAACTGAACTGCACAGTGGGGTTTTTAGTTTTCATTTGTTACATGCTCACTGGTCTGATTAACTTCTGACCATCTTACTCCATCTGGCCCCAATTTTCTCAAGTTTTAATTCTGCAAAATTAGTCAATGTTGCTCTGTATTTTTTTGATAATTAGGATTCCCTTGAAGTAGAAGCTTCAGTTCTCTGATTTTTCTGTATATTTATACATTGTAATGGCAAAAGTGTTCTGCTTGGTGTGGGTGATTTGTTTGAAAGGGAAGGGTGGCTTTGTAGCCAATATCTCTGCCACTTAACATATTGGAGTAGCCCCTGGTGACTGCCCTATGACAGCTGAGACCTGGCACTGCAGCATAATCTGAATGTGACAGATACTGATGCTGACAGTATCAACCAAGCAGAGTATCCAAAGGTCACTGGAGCTCATCCTTAACCCCACACAAACTGCAAAACCAGGCTTGAGGTGTCTCCCATGGTGCCCTGATTCCAGCAGAAAAAAGCTCTTTGTAGAATGCAGGGATATTTCTTTGCCTCAGCCTCTGATTACTCCTTGAGGTGTGCTCACGTGTGCCTGCTATGCCACCGGACTAGCACTTCCTTGCCATGTTCCTTACAAACCTTTTCTTTGTCTTGGCTGCTTTTAAACCTAATTGGAAAGAAGCATGGCTTGGAGGCAGCTTTCCTTTCTGCAATGGCATTCTTTCCCAAATTGCTTAAGTTAATGAAGGCTTTTATGAGTTTGAATGATTTGAGGTGGGAAGTCCTTGTGTATGCATGTAAGTGCATATCCATTTGTGTGCCCATGCTATATATGTGTATAAACAGTGTATGTACACACGCTCATCAGAAGATGAAGCACTCACATTCTATTTTTATATAAATGGCTCTAGAGCCTTTGAAAAAAAAAAAGTATGCCTGAAAAAAAACATTGTTGTCTTCCAAGAAACTTGTATTGAAAGAATTTCTGGGGCTTTTACAGAGCTGAGCCTTTCCTACAGAGCAGCATCTATCCCATCTGCAGCCTCTCTAGTAAAGGAATATAAGACTGATAGAAATGGATTCTTTCCTTGGAGAAATGCACCCACATTTCAAAGTGGGGTTCCAAACTGTGGGGTGGCATTAGGAATAATTTCATTGCCTGAAACATTGTTTTTGTTATTGCTTAGAGAGATTTTACTTTACTGTTCAACTTTTTGCCTCGAAGTTGATTTTGTTGTTGTTTTTTTTTTAATTAACTAAAATGTTGGGCTGTGTCCTAAAGGATGTAGGGTTGAAGCATAATAGAATTAATAAATGGTTATTTATTTATAAACAGTGGGAATTCCTCATAGTAACAGGAAGAAAAATAAAATCAAAAATTATAAACAGTGGTTGGAGCACAGTGTCTGGGCATGTCTTTTGTATAGTGCTCAGCTTCAAGAGAAAACAGATCGCTTAGACTGAAAACCCATAGTAATTAAAAAAGTCCATCTGTTATAAATAGCTGTGATGTTTCTTTCCATGCCCATGTACATCAGTGAGGGAGTGACTGTGGGGTGAGGTGGTGATCCAGTACTGACAGCCCTGGTTTGCACAGTACCCTGCTTTCCAAGGGGAGAGAGGAATAAAGAAGGGAGAGGAGGACTGTAACTGTGGTCTGGTGATAGAGAAGGAAGTCCCAAGGCAAAAACCCCTGAAGCAGAGGAATTGGGAGGTTGTAGAGAGCTCTCTGCTAGTGCTGCAGCCACTACACAACTCCTCTTGCATGTTTTTCTTCTCTTTGTTTTGCCAGGGGCCAGGAGGAAGCGGAGGTTGGCTTCCCTTTTGGTCTTCCTTCCTCTGCTGCTCTGGCATTCCCTGGGGTGCCGTGCTGGCAGGTGTAAGGAGGACAGAAGGCTGGTTCTCCTGGGTTTGCTTGGAGCTTGTGACCACCTGCAGAAGCCCCAGTAATATGCTCTGCATGTCCTGAACCTGCCTGTCCCTCAGCATTTGCTATGGACCAGTACTGTCCTAGCAATAAAAAGCTACATCATGGCTTTCTCTGCTGTTACTGGCATACCCATGTGGACCTTGTAATGATACCAAATTTGCTTCCCCAAAACTCACGGCTTATAACTTCGTTATAAAATAAAAATACAAAAAATTTTGCCTTATAACTTTGTCCAGGGGAAGGATTTGCACAAGCTGTTGCAACCTTTTATTTCTTGTGCACAGCTTTTTTTGTTTCATTGGTGGTTGTTTTGGGAGGTTTTTTTAAGTGAAACACCATTAAGGAGGTGAAATCTGTCACTGTGATAAGGAATGACTTTTAAAATTACTATTCCATGACTACTAATATTGTTAACTGCTTCACCCCTGAAAAATGGGCAAAATGAACCCCTTGACTCTGGCATGAGTTTCTCCAAGGCTAAAGCAAAGTTGTTCTTGCCCGTGGCTGATGATTTTGTAGAGTGAATTGGCTGGCTCTTTTGCTGAGCTCTCC
Source organism: Chloroceryle aenea (assembly GCA_013399075.1). NCBI lineage: Eukaryota > Metazoa > Chordata > Aves > Coraciiformes > Cerylidae > Chloroceryle > Chloroceryle aenea. The sequence continues at coordinate 408,296 of VWZY01005334.1, forward strand.
CAGAATCTGACTGTTCATAACAGGCTTCTTGCTAAGGCCTTACATATCCTAACAACCTAGCAAAGCTGGAGCAAAGCAGTGCTCAAATCTCATCTTCCTACTAGGGCACGGGGAGGGGAGAGGGGCAGGGAAGGCACACCACAGTGCAGTGAGAGGGGTTAATCACTCCTGGGACGATACCAGTGTGCAAGATGATTATTGACTGTGCTTCCCAATGCTTGAGACCACTCTTGTCTCTCTCATTGCTGTATGTTCCTTAGACTGATGGGCTGTCTTGGATGAATACAATATAGGTGGTTTGTTGTGATTTTTTTTAAATCACTCCATATACAGGTCAAAGTGTGCTGTTTGTGAGGGGTCCATTTTCCTCCACAAGCAGTGGTGCTGATGGCAGCAGCAATACCTTAGTAATACCTTTTGGTTTTTGGAAGTAAACTTACACTGTTGCCTGTATTTCTGTTTGTAGTGTCCCATCTCTTCCCCAGAAGAAGAAAAGCTTATTACCATCAAAAGGCCTAAAACTCCAGTTTCAAACGACTTATCAGATATCAACACCCAAACCAACTGGACTAAGTCACTCCCACTGCCAACACCAGAAGAGAAAATGCGACAACAAGCACAGGCAGTCCAAACAGATGTGGTTCCTATTAATGTGACTGGTAGGCTTTTAATTTCAGTAATTATATTACACTAATGAGGGAGGGAAGGGATAAAAGGGTAACCATATAGTTGGACAGTATTTTGGCACTTGTGTATTTGATGCATGAAATTTAAATTGCTTATTGCACCTTTCTGTAAAAACAGTGTTTTGTCTTTAATAGTCTGTCTCCAAACTTAATGAGAAAACTTCAAAGTCCTTTAAAATGATTATTAATGAAAATAGTTTACGCAGTGTGGGCTTGAAGCAGCACTAGATGTTCATGAAATACAAGAGGAGGACTGATAAATCGTAGTGTTTTGCTGTGGACTGCACTGAAGATATGTAATGGAAAATTATGTTTTATGCAATGCTAATGATATTGCAAGACTTTTTTGTGGCAATTTTATGTAAGTAAGATTATAGGGGGCTTCTGTATTCCAAAGACAAATGTTACAAAATTCAAGAAAAAAACCCCAACCTCTAGGGTGTTATTTTTATAATAAACAAGAGGCATAAGTGTCAAGAAGAGTAGGCTAAGAACAGCAAAAGTTAATGGGGCTACCTTTTCAAGCAAGACTCTTGGTAAGGCTCTCCATGATTGTCCACGTTTTCTAAATAAAACTGTGTATTAAATCTTCATTTTGATAGTACTCCTTGGTTTTACAGTTGCAGAAGTCCCCCTCTGTGGAAGTTAAATTATGTTAAAGCCTAATGCTGAATAGATACTTTGTTGTGTGTAAATAGAATTTCTGTGAAAGATTGAATTATCATTTCAGTTTAATAACCCCTCTTTTTCTGCACAGTATCAAGATTGTCTATTATTAGTTAATCTGACCGTTTGCCTGCCAAAATCAGGATGATATTCAATATCCAATTTATTTCAACTGCCATATGGCGTGCTCTGACTCCACACTCTCTTACAATCAATAGCTTGCAATGTTTGGGTTTGCTTTGTAAGTAAATTAGGTGTTCTCTTCCCCTGCATGACTACCAGTAATTTTTTCACCTGTATTTTTATAAACTATTATTTTGAATAGTATTGTTTAATAGTATTTAAAAAGTATAGTGGTAGTATTTCTGTTGCAAACATCAGAGAGCTCCAAGAAATCAACAAGAAACGTTTCCTTAAATAGCAGAAAATATTTGAAATAAATAGCATGAAGAAGGAAAACAAATGCAATCCTGAAATGTTACTGAGCCAGTTGGCATTGTCTAGGGAATGTAGGATACAGGTGCAGAAGGCCGAGTTACAGGAACAGCAGATAATCTGACATAATTGATAAGCTTGAGCAGGGCTTAGATATTGTGACAGCAGGAACAGAGTATACTTACAGAAAGAGTAATCTGCTGCTCGATTTAATGACCCTGCGTACTGCAAATATATGGGGGAAGTAAACAGATGGAAAGAAAAATGAGTGAAGAGATAAAAAAACTCTCATAGATTTAATTCAGCATTACTGGGGACATTACAGTGTTTAGAGAAATTACACTTGTTACTTCAACCAGCTTAACTGAACCGTTGTAGCAAACGCCGTGTATCCTGAACTGTTAGGTTTGCACTCAACAAATGCAGCAATTCTCAAATTTTGTGATAAAAATAGTGTTGTGCACATTACACCTCACTTTTCTGGACTGTACTCTTGAGCATTTATTCCCTTATAAAGATGGTAATTGGCAGGGATAGAAAGGGAGGGCAGTAAAGGAAGACTGTTGCAGTCTGTGGACTAGTTGCTGGGGTCCACCGTTTCCTTTCCCTTGGAATAATGACACTGCTGCTGTGAAACCAGGCAAAGGGCAGTAACAGGCTACGAGACACACAAAATGCACACACAAAAAAGTTGCTGTCCTTGTTCCTCTTTAAAAAGTCACAATCTGCTCCCCTCCTCTGCCATCCCACACACTGAGTAATTTTATTTTGTGAAGTTCCTTATGTTACTGCATGAAGCAGGGGGGGAAAAAAAAAAAAGACAAAAAATTGGGCCTGCGGTTTGTTCAAAGTGCTGTGGG
>VWZY01005334.1:411051-449757 GCA_013399075.1 Chloroceryle aenea
TTTGTTCAAAGTGCTGTGGAGAAAACCATCACTGGTTTTTGCTTTGATTTGGCTTTTTCCTTCGCTTATTCTTTTTTCACTCTCCCACAAGAGAGGTGAAAAAAACTTCCATCTTATTACTCCTGGCACTAAATAAAAGGTTAACCTTTGAAGAAACTGATGGCAATTGACAGTGTTTTCAGCAGTGCATTAGTAATGATTCTGCTGCAGTGACCTCTCATGTGGCTGTGCAATAAACGCACCGTGAGTTCGGCTTTTGGGGCTCTTTGGTGAACAGATTGCAACCGACAGAGTAGTGGTAAAAATCAGTTGGATAGCCTGAAGGTGCAGGGACATTACATTAGGCCAACAAGCTTCTGACTAGGCATCCAGATTTCAAAGCATTTCCAGTCCTTGGGAGTGCCTGGGCTTATTCTGCCCTGGAAGGGGCTGGGCTGAATTTTCAGTGGTGGCCAGGCTTTGCTTTTACATATCCTGGGGATTAAAATATGTATAATGGTGTCTGCTCTCGGGGGTTTTCTGGAACTAACTTTCTTTCCAGATGGAGGAGTCTGGTGGTGGTGGAGGTGATCAGCTCCAGGCTGGATCCTGCAGAACATTTAAGCATTTGCTTGAGTCCAGCTTGACTGACTTCAGTTAGATTTAAGCACATACTTAAATATTTTCTGTGAATCCAAGGAAACTGAGTAAACTGTGACAGGAATGCCTAGATTATTTGTTAAAAACCTGTGACAGAAGGAGAAGAGTATCCTTAAATCTGCCAAAAAAATTAGCATTAACATTGATATTTTCTTAAAAAAGAAGAGAAAAAAAGATTGACATATTCTGATTTTGTGTTTTGAAATTTATTGAAGCTGCTACTTTGAAATCCTACAGATTTGCACAGTGGCTTTGAAAAAGCCTTTGTGTATCAAAAGCCATTGAAGATGGATTGGTTCGGTTAGCTCTTGGGTAGCTCAGGGGAAGAAGTTACTGTGGATCAGCTGCCACAGTAACATCATTTCCCCATGGTCATCCTGTTTGTGCTGTCTGAGCCTTCATGTAAAAGACTCTCTCCTTGTTTGCACCCTCTACTTAGCATTCAGTTTTATTCCAGGACATTCAAAGCTGTATTTTAATTTCCTTGCAACCCACTGTCTCAGGCATAATTGTTGCCCTTTGAATGGATAAAGGTATGTTCAGAGATGCAAAACTTAGTCCTTCAAGTTCTTTGGATTTGTTAAAATGTGGCTACAATTATTATCCTGCCTGTCAGGATTACCTAATGGTCCTGACCCTGACCCCGTAAGGGTCCTAATAGTGGTAATGCCACAGACAGTGAACAGTCTGTCTGAATATTTCAGGGCTTCTACTAAACCAGTGGGATGCATAGCTCTAAATTTTACAGCTCACATGGGCTTCCTCCTCCCTTAATCTGCCCTGACTTCAATCAATCCAAAATTTGGGTGAAACATACTTCTTTGTAGCTGCAAGGATTCCATTTAGCACAAGTGCAGCTCATGGGAGAGCAAAGCTTCAGTCAAACAGAGTCAGAGTCTTTATATTTACAATATGGTGAATGAAGCTGCTATGTATTTTTCCTTGCATTTTTCACCAGTCCACATGCTATACTTTAATATGACTGTATCTTTAACTGGTATAGATGTAATGAGGTTTTCTATGCTACTTGCATGACACACATCCTACTGATGTGCAGTCAGCCAGGTATAATATTTATGACATATTAGTTACTGTGTAGTAATCACTTTTTAGAGGTAAATAATTTGGTCATCAATTTTCAAAAAGGCATACAAGGCCAAAAACGTATACGTGCATATTGAGTTTTTTCTGCATTTATGTTTTAATTGGTCATCTAAAGAACACTGAGCAGTGCTTTAAAATGCTGTCTTACATGTGAGATGTGGGAGGTGATCATTAGATTTTTACAAGTGACAGAGAATTAACTCAGCTCACAATCTATAGGGCAAGTTTTATCTTGCTGCTAGTAAAGTGGCCAAATTATAAACCTCTAAACAAAAGTGAATTCCTAAAAAAAACTGCTTAATGATAGTGGTGCTTCTGGGTCCTGTTATGGTACAGCACATGGTCATCGTAAGGCTTTGTCTGGCAGTGTGCAGTTACAGGTTTTTCAGCTCTTGTCATTGTATATTTTTATAATCATTTATAAAGTTTCAGTTTTAGGCAGCCTTCACTCTGACTGAAATATTTATGAGACCACAAGATCAGTTTGATCTCTGCACGCTCCCTAGTACTTGTTTGTATTCATGTTAAAAGATCACCACCAGAAATGTGGAACACTTGACAGGTTCAGAGCAACTTGGAATGAAAGAGAGGCATCTTGTGTGATTTAATGATGGAGCTCTGCAAAGACGTTTTAATAGCTGTTGCCAATAGCAGTGTCTGTTCCTGCATAAACCATTGTAATCTTTCTTTTTCGTGAGCAGATTTGCTTTTTCTGCAGCTCATTGCTTTAAAATAAAACAACAAAACCACACAAAAACCCACAAAGGGCCAAACGAAAGCAAATTCTGTTTGCTTGTGGAACTAAATCTGCTCTCAACAGATCTGAACTGGTCTCAGGAAGTCAAAATTCCTTTTAAAAACCTGCAGTACTGTGTAATAGTGATAATAATGTACGTGTGTCTAAAGCCTTACTGTGACAATATGCTGTATCTTCCTTCAGTGTAAACCTTCACTCTAGGACCAAGCTAACATCATTTATTAATGCCTTTTTTTCCATTTCTACAACAAAACCTAGTGGAAGAAAGTGCATGATGTCAGCGTGCTTGGAAGTAATGTTGCTTTGCTTGTTCTACCATGTATTAGGGGAGAATTTCGACCGCCAGGCCAGCATTCGGCGGTCTCTAATTTACACAGACACGGTGGTAAGACGGCCGAAGAAAGTCAAAAGGAGAAAGACTATTACAGGAATCCCTGACAACATACAAAAGGAGCTAGGTATGGCTCATCAGAACTGTATTCCATCCACTGTTCATTGTCACTGCTTGTCATTACTCAACTAATAACATTACCAGTGCTCATGAAATCAATACAGTCTGATAGCCTATTACAGTTCCAAATACTTGCGTGCCTCCTTGCCACCTTGTGCATTGGGAAATTAGGACCTTTTATCTGTTGACTTCCATCTGTTGAAGGGAGCAGGGTATTTGGAAAATGGTGTACTGGTACAATGGAAATCTGCAGGGATGTAAGGTTTCTGGTCTTTCATGCTTTCCTGGAGGTTTGGTCTACTCCCTCAGGATGTTCACTGAAGCAAAACTGAAGAGGACAGACATTTTGGCCTTCAAACAATTACTCAGTGCTGTAAAACAATCCATGGATGCCCTGACTCTGCCAAGAGTTGCATCAACAGTGAAAAAGCTGTATATTTTCCAGTTCAGTTTAGATGTATTTGGCAACCCCTTAAGGATCAGTGTTATTTGATTTGAAGTGAATTACATGGGCTCATTAGATACTGCCTACTTGGTCACATTTACACTACCTCAATCTGTCCTCTTTCTCAGCCAGTAGCACACATGATATTCAATGCTGATAAAGCAGTCTGAATTTTGGCAGATCTTTCAGACAATTTTTGCAGAGCTCTTTGATCTAAAACTAGCCATTCTTATTTACTTTTTTAAAAGATGTTTCCATTTTTCCTAAATGATAACTTCACAGCTAAAATTATTTCAGGTGCTTTACATACTGAATCATCTCATATATTGATTATTTCAGTAAGTTTTACTACCTTGCATTTTTCTCCTCTTTCTTTTTCAGTTATGTTTTCAGTTCTTGGTTCTTTGTCTAGATTTTTCAGGAACAGAAGCAGAACTTTTCTGGATGGGTTTGAAATGAGCTAGAGGGCTATGGGTAGAGAAAGCCAAGAAATGAGCAAGTACATGAGTAGCAGTCTGTGAGTAGAACTGTGCTCCATCAGCACCTATAACAAAATAGTGTCCTGCCATCAGAATCCTCTGCCTCAAGGAAAAAAATTCGATTGCCTTAACCATGTTAGGACAACTGAAGTTAGGCAGCTTTACATTTCATTAACTCTGGGTCTCACGTAATGAGAGCCATAACTGCTGCTCTGAGATTTGTCCAAAGCTGTCAGGTGTCCTTGTTCATCTTTTGTGGAATGAATGCTGGTTTGTGCCTGCTGTCAGGAACCGTTCCTCATAGTGCAGGTTCCCTTCCTCCCTCTTTGCTGTCTGTACTGGCCCTTGCCACCTGACAGGAGACACTTCCCAGACATGGAGCCCTATGGGAGGTCAAAATTTGAATTTACAAGTTCCAGAGAGTGTGGCACATATATCAGCCATACTATCAACTATAAGAAAGTAGAATTCTAACCAAACATAAATAAAAGCTGGAAACAAAGATACATAAAACTTAATATTGAATTATTCTTAACAAAAGATTCCCTTCTCTGCTTTTAGGTCCCTCTGAGGCTAATTGCTTAGATACCATGTTTACAGCTGCTTTGAGGAATAGCAGAGACAGCCCTCACCCTTTCTCATCTGTTCAGGATGGAGACTTTTTACATTCCCCTTTTCCATTTTAAATTAAATCACTTCTGCTCTTTGTCTAGAACTGAGTTGACTTGTGCTCCTTGAAAACACGCTGCTTCAGTGTAAAACTGATAGAGGCCATCATTTAAATTGTTCATTTTTAGGGTTGTTAGAGTGGTGTTGAATCTTGTGTGGTATTGTGAAAATGACACATGTACCATGGTCACTGTTTTCAACAGAGATTATCTTTGACACATAGAGGACTTATCTTGAGGGCAGGTAGTGGAGAAGAGCAGAGCAAAGCAAGAATGTTTTGTTCCACACTACCATTTGTCACTTGTTGAGGTTGCCAATTCTCTTTCAGGCATGTGGATTTTGACAGTGATACATGGGTAGTTTTGTAGAGAATGCTTTCTACCAGCAACGCTTCCAAAACTTTGAGGTTACATTTGTGATGACTTCAGACAGATGTTTAACGCTGGAAAACATCAACTGTAGCTTATCTGGTTGAGTAAACTAAGAATGCAGTTGGCATCTATCTTATAAATAATTCTTCAATTAATACATTAAAAGAAGTTTGTGACTTTTGCGAATCTGTTTGCTAAAGGTGACATTTTCCAGTCTTGATTTTGGTCTTTCACCCCACTGCTGAGCACATTTCATATTGCTCTGCTTGAAGATTTTCCTTGGCTTCTGTTTCAAGTTGTGGAAATTTCAGGGCTGGCAGTATCTCACTGTAGGAGCTCTCTCTGGTCCACAAGTGGCGGGCACAGAGGGCTTCACCCATCCGCCCTGTGGTGGAAGTTGTCTGAGGAGCTTCACGTTACTTCCGTGGTGGTTGTGTGTCATGCAGATGGCAAAATGCATGCCAGGAAAAGTGATAACAATACCCATCCTGTTACTATATTGCTTTCCATCACTTGAAATGACGTATGCTTGAAAAGGGAACAGTTACCAGTGTCTTCATCTTACAGATGGGACAACAAGGTATGCTGCAGTGAAGTGACATAGCTGGAGTCACCCACCAGGCTGCTGGCAAAGCTGGGTATAAGTTAGATCTCCTCCATCCTTGTTCAGTATTCTTTCTGACTTTTCTCCCCTCTCACTCCCCAAGTATTTCTGTAGCCATCCATTCCCTATTTCTCTTACACTGTCCCAAAACAAACAACAAGTTGTTTTAAAACATTCCACAGTTCATTTGATCGGAACAAGGATCCGGACTAAACTCCAAATCAAGCAATTGCATCGTGCCTATTGACATTCTCCCTGTGGTTTCAGCTGAATAAATCTCTTTGTTTCTCCCCTAAAGCATTGCTGTGAATGTCTATAATATTTACACAAAGATTAAAATCCCCTGGTACACCAAAGTTGCTGTGCACAGGCTAAATAACCAACACATACAGCAGATTCTTGTTACCTCTTGTTTATCCTTCAGAAGGAAGCAGAAACTTGAGAGAACCTCAAAGCTTCAAGCAAGCTTGAACTGTTTTCATTTCTTGGAAGAGCTTCTGCCAGACCAAGCTGCTGGGGTTCTCCCCTGGCTGCTTTGGCTCCTTTGGAACAAAAAAAAGACCAAACAGAAGAGAAAGCCTGTGCTGATTGCTGGCCTGAACTCAGCAGCCCTGGTACACTCCTAGAATTTAGCCAAACATACTGAAAGGAATCACTAACTGCACCCATGAGGCATGTGCTAAAAGTATCTTTAAACATTCCTACTCTTGAGCACTGCAGTAGTGCTGTGTTTTCACAGGTGTCTTCCAGTGATGAACCAGTCTCTCTGCATAGACTGGAAACTTCCACATAAAAAATGCTGTGTAAATAAAATGTGATGTGATAGAGGGGATTCTGAGACAGAATAAGAATATGAGATGATTAACAGTTTAGAGATGCCAGTTATTTTCTGAATAGTTATTTTTTAACAGCACGAGCCTCTAGTTACTGTTTAGTGGAGCAGTACCAAAGTAAGAGAAAGCAAAGCCTTCCTCTCTCTTACAAATGCAGCAATGAAAAATTTCATTTTGCATACCTCTACCTTCATTGTTTTACAGAACATAAATGTTATATATATATAAGTTTATATATATGTATCAGCAGCAGAAAGGGCAAGTAACTTTGAGATGATGTTTTACTTCAGGATTCTGTGCTCTCAGTTTCTCTGCTCTCTGTTGCCATTGTCCTTTGCCTCCAGCTGTGTTCTTCCAATGGTACTTTATATGGAAATCAGTATTTTCCTGTTGGGCAAGATGATTCCAAACAGAAGTTTTGGTAGATGCGAGCAACACTCTGGGACAACCTGTTGCAGGCCTTGCACATTTCTTGGCACTTGGTTATCTTCAGCTTCCTTCACATGTTCCAACTTTCCAGATGAAATAGAGGTAACAAAATGCCTTCCCAATCCCATGGTCCCTTTGCTGTGCCAGTGCTCTAGGGTCTGGCTCAGACTATTTTCTTTTTTATGAAGGTACCAAGTCACATGGTTGTGGGTGTTTCTCCAGAGCTCTGTGCTAGTGCGGTTCCAGGCACTGATGAACAGCTTCTTGTGCCCCAGACTCCCTCCCTGTCTTGCAGGATGAGCAGGTCCAAGACCTGAGTGTCAGTTCTGCCACAGTTCATCTTCCAGATAAATATATCTCATCAAAGCAGGGGAGAGGAAATCATCTTCACGTTTCCCACCTCTTGATTTGTTTTTCTGCCAGGCATTTTGCTTTCCATTAATCAAACAGAAAGTTTCTGACCTCTTTTGGTTTTCAAAAAATGTCTTCTAATTTTCTGCTTTGTGTACCTCCCTTGAATTGTTTCAGTACTGGTTTTTTTACGCCATAAGGTACAGTTCAGGGTCTTTATGGCTCTATGGGGTGTCCCTCCCCAACATTTTTTCTTTTTCTTCCTCACCAAAAGGTTCAGTGGGACAGAATGACCTCAGATGCCTTTCTTCGGCTTATTTCCTTGACTCCCATTTTCCATAACTCGTAATGAGTTGTCATGTATAGGACCTTCTGTCAGTCATCAGGATGGATATGACTTGACACCTGAACTGTCAATCCATCATTCGCTTTCTTGTGGTACAGCTCAGCCCCCGTGTTGTTACCAGCCAGTGTCCCAGGTGTCCTTTAGGACTGTTGAAGCTTCTCCTTTGACATGCCTAGAGGAAACAGTTCCATCTCAGCAACATGGGGGCATATAAGTCCTTCTGATCTGTGGGAATTCATCTGTTCTAGTGAAGACTCCTCTTAATTAATATTCTTTTCCAATTAGTCCCTTTGGCACTAGCAGTAATTTAAGTTACAGGTCCTACACACAAGAAGAGTCCCAGGTATCCAGTGGGCCTGTGGAAGTACCACACAAATACCCAGCTGTGGAAGCCAAGTTATTCAGCACCTGCTTCAGCTTGCAACTTTAATAGTCTTTGGACAGAATATCTCTCAGAATTATTGTGCCTTTTAACTAATACTGATTTTATAGCTGTACCTTCTCAGCATTGGATGTTTACAGCACTATTCATCCAGAGATCGGGGTGTTACAAAGTACGTATGATGTGCTTTTTGATGCAGGGGGATGAAAGAGATGCCAGGAATATAATCTTTACCAGAGGCTGTTTAGTTAGTGAAATGAACAGAATCAAGGAAACTTTAATCCCCTATATTTTCATCAAAATTCTCCCTTTGGGAGCGACAGTGATATCTGCAAGGATTCAAGATATTTTTTAGCTGGTGGTACTGAAAAGTATTGCAGGATTCTCTGCAATATTTTTTCCCTTCTGAGATTACAGATGCTTCATGGAGCACAGTGAAAATTCCTTAAAATTACCATAAGCCCACCGTACTTTTCTGTTTCTTGTGGAGTGACTATTATAAAACATTTGGTGTTAAGTACTCAGGTAAAATAGATGAAGAATCTCTGGTTTTTTTTGTAACATGGGAAGTTGTGGTGCCTGCACACCTTGTCCAGGTCACCAGGCTTGGAGGAGGATTGCCAGGTGGGGCATGAGGAGAATATGAAAGCATCAAATCGTAGGAATGTGCCTGTGGCACAAGAGACATACTTAGAGTAGAAGCAAGTAGTCAGAAGAAGTTTGGGAAGAGGGATTACTTTGTATAAGAGTTGAAATGTCATGTTCTTTGTGATATCAGTACACATACTTTTTATCCTCTCAAATCCTCAGTTTTCAGTGCAGAGGACCTTTCTGCTGATTCTCCTAACCAGTCTACTGGTGCCACCAGACCAGCCAGAGTCACAGGGAGATAGGAGGTCTTACAGGAGCTAGTACCTGGCCCTGGGGATTACAAGCAGACGCTTTCTTTTTTCCATGAAATTTGCAGTCAGTCTCAATCCCTGTCATCTCTAGTGAGCAACACCAGTAACTACCAGTCAGGGAAAATTGGTGTAACTTGTTTATGCCTATCTTGGATCAAGCACTTGGAGCTAAGATATGCATTTGAAACTCTTCTCTGTGCTTCCATGTCAGAGCTGTTAAATATGTTGCATATTTTGCTTGTTCCAGATACTGGGTGTTCCTTACTGCTGGAGTCTACTCTGCATTAGGGAAGAGCATTTGCCCTAAGAGATTTTTTTGTTACAGCAAGAAGAAGTGTGATAAAGAAGAAAGGAGTGTAGATAGAGGTCTTCTCTGGACTGACTACAGGGCTACGGTATATGAGATAATATAAATTACAGACAGGCCAATGATTAATTACGTCCAGCCATATTTATCATCCCAATGAGTTGCAGCCACTTTCTGACTTCATAACATTCAGCATCTGTAAACTGATAACTAGTTCTGCAATATTTTTTCTGCTGTCTGCTCAGACAGCACCCCTGCAACTAGATGGACTTGTGGATGGCCCTCTTGAAAAGTTCTGAGTCAGTTCCAGAATTTTGGTGTTGCAGAAATCCTGTAACTTCTGGCTGATAGTTATTTAAGTAGAGGTTTTTTGACAGACAAAGCATTTTCAGTGTAATGGTTAATTAAAGGTGTGAGCTGTCCTTAAAACTGGACTGTTCATCTTCTAGCTTTAGTACCAACAAAGGTGGTTTGATTTTAAGGATTTTTGAAAACCCTTGCTTTTCATGTTACTCTGGGAGTGAGTGAGGGTTTTGTAGTGTATTTGTAAAGTGCAAACAAAATACTCCTTGCTACCCTGAATTCCATCAAAATCTTAAAATCCTTAATGTTTTAAGAGAATACCTGAGCCTTGGCTGTTGCTTGGTTGGTTTTTTTGAATCATTTCCCTTGCAGATATCTGTTGTTCCTCTTCAGGAAAGGGAACAGTGGAGAGAAAAATTACTCTGTTACAAAGGGCGTGTAAAACCTCACAGCTTTGCATGAAATTATGCATACATGTAAAGACAATATCAGAGCTGAAGTAATTTCAGAATATGCTACATTTCTACCAAAAATATTTAAAGCTTCAGTGTTGTTTCCTTGTAATAGCAACAGCCATGGAAAGTCCCTTCTCTGACCATGTCCTGTGTAATGACTGAAGGATGTAGCCCTGTTGTTTATAGTTCTGAGACTGGGTTGTCTTGCCCCCTCTGAACCCTGTGTTTATTTGGGCTCTGAACCATTCTAACTACAAGAGGCCTCTCACTGCTGCAAAGACCTTCCCTGACTGGCTTCCCTGCAGTATCGAGGTTATGAAGGTTTGCTGCTGTGGAGTCAATTTATGCTGTTTCCATGGGCCAATGAGACTAAACCCTAAGTGACAGCTATTGTAGTAACAAACACAGAGCTAGCACTGATGCTCAGCAGCGTCCTGTGGTTGTTGGTGCTGCCCTCTTGTTAGTGTGCTCCTCTGGCACTGCTCTGGCCCAGGCCAGCCAGTGGTCCCTCAGGCTCTGTCTGGGCATGGGTGCCAGGGGATGGGGCAGGACCTGCCCGCCCTGGCATTTTGATACAGCCATCCTTGGCCTGCTTTATTTACTGACCTAAATGGAGCACCAAGGTTTGATTCCATATTTCAGACATCGCTGTGCATTTGCCATAAACAGCAGGTCCAGATAACACTCCTGGTTTTGGAAGGAGGAAAGGGGAGGTTAGCCAGTCCAGTATTGTTCTGCTTTGCCATTTGCCTTCCCTAGCAGTTATGCTTTAAATAAGCATAAACCATCAATCTGTGCTACGCTGCTTGTGATACAAAGTGCCTTTAGCTTCCTTTGTGAATACAAAAATACTGCATACTGACATGAGGTGAAATCAGCCACAGGTCAGTATGTGACAGTATTGGATACTTGCTGTAGTGCTGACAGCTTCTTTCTCCACCGGCCCCATCCTTCTGTCTTGAGTGTGTGTGTGTATTTCACAGTGGTAGAAAGAAGAAAAATACCCCATCTCCTCGGTTATTTATATAACTTAATATGCAGGGGTTTATGACTGGAGATTTTTAATTGGCTAACAGTTGTCAGCAGTGATGCAGTGGTTCCAGAAACATTCATAATGTATACTTTGATATTTTTTTCTCTCTTAAGCAGGAGGAGGCAGTGATTCTATAGAAAAAATACACATGGAAAGCAAAATAATTTTTTTCTTGCTGTACAGTTCTTAATAACTGTATACAGAATATGCAAATATATGTCTTGGTTGGCTGCAGTAGTCCATCTGTTCTGACAGCATCTCAGATTAGATTATCCAAGACGTTTGCCAGCATCCAAGCATCTTGCTTTGCTGCAGACCACCACCAGAAGCAGAAAGAGGCTACATTTTCATGAGAGGAAGAGAATCTACACAAAGCAAACTAAATAGGTTTCAGGCTGCTAAAAGACTACTTATGTGCCTGGGGGAAAGTAGTAAACAATCTTTTTGTGTATGCTGCTTTCATTGTAGCCTTTTCTGAGCCCTCTTTTCCTTGTCCTAAGTGCCTCTTTTGCCTGCCAAGAATAATTAAATGTCCTTTAAGTGGTGTTTAAAGCTGTATGATGAGAATACCCATCCTCCTGATCTAGTTCCCTGTAGTAAATATGATAGGAGAACAGTCCTATCAGGCATGCTCCTTCATCACTCCCGAGACTAGCTAAGGCGGAGACTTGAAATAACCAATTTTCCCCCGCAGTGACATATGCAGCATCCTTACAAGCATCTCCAGCAGCACGCCTGCCTCTTGTGTCTGCTATTTATATAGTAATGCAACCAAATTGAAAAGCAACAGCCTAACGCAGACTAATTTTAAAGCAGTGCTCTGGTTTGTGATTTTAAAAGGCAGCTACCAGTAAAAATGTAAGTTTCAAAGAACCCTGGAGTCCTTTCTACTGACCCAGTGATAACTATATTTTGAACTAAAGCTGTTCTTTCCATTGTCCTTGTAGGCTTTTTTTTTTTTATTTATTTCCTGGTGAGATGACCATCAGTACTAGCTGTTTCTTCTCCTCACTTAGAGTTACTCCTTTATGGTAAATAGAAAGTGGTTCTATGGAGAAATGTTATTTAATGATTTTCTTTGCAGTGTTGGATCATGTCTTTGTATAAATGCTGTTATAGCGTATGTATTATTTGTGGTAATCAGTGCATGTTTCAATGTGTTAGCCTCCTTTCAGACAAACTGCAAGACTTGGAGAGCTATCCATGTCTCCTGAAGAACTGTAATGCTTTTAAAAAGCAGGTCTAATTATTCACATTAGTCTCCAGATTGTCTTTTCCTTTTCTGTATTGCATGAGGCATTAGCATGGAAACACACTTCACATTTCTCAGGCTTTTGTCTGTTCCTGCTGCTTTGCCTACTGGAAGTCAAACAGTGCTAGTGGTTTCTGACATAACTGATTACTATGGAAATTATTACCATGTCATAAACAGTGGATTTCATGTGTCGAATGTGTGGCAGGAGTGCAGACTATTCTGTAAGCACAGGGTTCCTGGTAATAAGGAAAAAGGGAAAAGAAATGCAGAAAAGACAAAATGCCTGTGCAGAAATCCATTGTTACAGATTCTTTTTCAGGAGGCATAACCTGCAAGACCATGGGGATCAAGCAGTTTGATGGGGTTTTTTGTTTTCAAATGAGTAAGGAGATAAATGTGAATTTGTGCTTCAAGAAATAATTATTTTATTTTGACTCCAGCAGTTGGCACTGGCCAAAGTGATTTCCGGGGGCATTCGATGTATGTCCCAGATCAGTGTTCCACGCTAGGCAGACTGGACAGCTATCGCTCTGCTATGCAGCGCTCTGAAACCAAGGACACCAGCTGCCAGACGGAGGAAGTCAAAGTTGTGCCCCCTTCCATGAGAAGAATACGAGCACAGAAAGGACAAGGCATCGCAGCCCAGATGTCTCAGTTCTCCAGCTCCTCTGGAAACATGTCAGTGATGAGTGATTCTGCTGCAGTTATATTTGCTTCTCGCCAAAATAGCGACATAGGTTTTCACAGCTTGCCTCGAGCTGGTGCGAGAGTGTCTCTGCAGTCCCTAGAGCAGACACAGAGCAGCTCTAGGCAGACAGAAGATGTCGCTGGCACTTTACCCCACCAGATAAGTAAATTGCAAGTGGATGATAGTGTTGTGCATCTGAGGAACAATCCCACTACAGGGACCCTGCAAAGGCCAAAGTCTCAAGAGGTGAGAAACTATGATAGTGAAAAGTCTGCAAGCCCAGCATGCGTGGTCTCTCCTCATGCCACTTATTCAACAAGCATCATACCCAATGCAACACTGTCATCCTCCTCAGAAGTTATCGTTATTCACACTGCCCAGAGTGTTGGACCGTTGGATAGTAAAATTACCAGCTCTACTGCCTACCCAAAGCCAAGAGACAATCCTGTTGCCAGCAGTGCAGGAAGTGGGAAGGAAGATCACCATTCTTCAAGTGGTAACTGGAGTGAGAGTAGCTCCACACGTCACTCACAGACTTCAGATACCATTCCATCTAATACTGTCATGATGCTTTCTCATGGTGACTCTGCTGTCTCTCTTAGCACTCCTGGAAATGCAGAGGCTGGGTCTCAGAGCATGAGCTACAGCTGTAGGAACAATCTTGCTTTACCAAACCCTTCCCAGGACAGCGATGGTAGGAGTGAATCCAGCTATTCAGGGGAGCGAGCACAAGCAGCAGTGAACAGCACAGAGCATTGGCTGTACAAGTCTGGGGAAAACAGCGAGACTCCTTCACACAAGGTGGTTTGTACCACACCGGGCTGTGCCACTCCTGGTAGCAACCTGAGCAGCAGCAGCCTGGAGAGGACTTCAGCCAGGGACGATTCTACTTCTCTGTATTCTGTGGACCACGATGGTTATTACGGTTCCATGCAGATGGACTCCGGACTGAAGTCAGATGTGCCTTGCAATAGTTCTAATGGTTTTGGGAACCCCAGAGACAGCGTAATAAATGTCTTTGAAGGAAAGGAGAAGAAGCATCAGGATGACCAGTCAGGCCAGGGTGACAAATCCCTTGCAAGAAACATCTCTCTGAAAAAGGCAAAGAAGCCACCTTTACCACCATCCAGAACAGACTCGCTCAGAAGGATGCCCAAGAAAAAAGCCCAGTCCAATGGACAGGTACTTGATGAAACCCTCATTGCCACCCTCCAGCATTCTCTGCAGTTGAATCTTAAGTGCAAAAATGGCAGCTCCCCTTCCCAGAGCCCCTGCAGTGATTATGAGGATCCCTGGGTGTTGCGCTCCCGCAGCCAAAGCTCAGTCAGCGCAAGCAGCAGCATGATGTCCACCACTGCTCCGAACCTGTACTCCATCTGCACTGTCACTCCCTCGCAGAGTGAAACAAGCAGCATCAAGTCTGAGTACGCTGACCAGTGGGGTTACTACAGCGACTATGCCGCAGTGGCAGACGACCAGATCAAATCCCCAGTGACACATTCTGCCAGTACATCATCTGCTCTCAGCGATTACAGCATCAGCCACTTCAGTGATGGCTCAAGGGCTTCTGTGCCACAAGTGCCAAGTGGTCTGGCCAAACCAAAGAGTGCTTCTCCGGAGAAATCCCACCGAGTCACATCTCCGTCGAGTGGGTACTCCAGCCAGTCCAATACACCCACTGCGCTTACTCCAGTGCCTGTGTTCTTAAAATCTGCGTCATCAGGAAATGGGAAATCCAAGCTGAAGCCTAAAGTGCCTGAAAGGAAATCTTCTCTTCTGTCTTCAGTCTCCATGTCTTCATCTTCCACTTCTCTTTCTTCAAATACATCTACTGAAGGGAGTGTCAGTGTGAAGAAATTGGACTCCACCCTGAGCTCTCCTCTGGATTCTGGTGCACCTCCTCCACCACCTCCTCTTCCAACATCTCCTCCGCATTGCCCAGAACTTTCTCCTCCCCCTCCTCCTTCTCCTACATCAGAAGTCATGGATCTGTCGCCATTGCCAGCTTCTCCCACCTTCCCTCCTCCTCCTCCAGAAGCTGATGTGCATTCTTCCTTTGCCCAGACTGTCCCGTGGTTTCCAGAAGAAGCCTCCATCAGTTTTTTCTCTTCCCCTGTTCCTCCTCCTTCTACCTTCCCCTTAGCTGTCCCACCACCAGCACCACCTCTTGATCCCAAACTAACAAAAGGTGCAACAATATACCCACAGTATTCTTTTAAGAAACGTAACCAGGAAGATTCTTGCTACAGTCCAGTGAAACAGCCACTCAACAAGCAAGATGCATCGAGACCTGTGATGCCCTTAGTAACTACCAAAGCATTGCAAATGGTGCAGCTGAGGTCTGTTAAAAAACCAACAGAAGGTGAACCATCACCTGAATCTGCTTCTGAAACCACCTCTCAGGAAAAGGGTACTGTAAATTTATCATCACAGTCTTCCCTAAAGCCATCTCTCTCACTAAGACTCAGTAGCAGCTTAGATGAAGAGGAAATGAAAACTCAAGGCACTTCATTTAAAAACTCAGTTAAAACACTGGCTCGGGATTCTCCTCTCATTCTCTCCAGTAACACGCCTGCTCTTGACGCCGATCAAAAGCCTGTGAGTGCAGTAGGTCTAAACAAGGCTTTCGAAGCTGATGCACTGGGGACAGCTGCTGAAGACACACCTGAGTCTTCAGTCCCGAGCGAAGACCTCCATTCTGACTTGTCACTTCAGGGGTCACCAGCATCTCCCGACAAGTCTCAGGTTGTATTGCCAAGCAAGAAACCGCCTCCTATTTCAAAGAAACCGAAACTGTTCCTTGTTGTACCACCTCCACAGTTAGATCTTGCGGTGGAGAAAATAGCTGAAGTGAGTGATACTGTCAGAAGCACATCAAGCCCAACTAAGAGAGACGCTGTGCTTGCACACTGCGAGCCGGCGAGAAACTGTCTTACAGATGGACTCAGTACGAGCGAGATGGACTCTGGCAGCCTGGTTCCTGAGGGAGGAGCTGCTGGATTCACCTGCTCTGAGACAGTGGGAGCTAATGCCTTTGTGGTGCAGCCTGCTGCATCACCAGCTCAAGAAGAACCCAGGCAGGAGGAGCAGTCTGCTTTTGATGAAGAAAGCAGTTCAGGCAGCAACCAAGACAGCGGCCGTAACGCTGACGGGCACCTCTCTCAAGAGAACGAAAGTGGTGAGTTCTCTTTCCTCTGACTCTTTCTCAGATGCAGCAGTAGCTATTTTAAAGGGGCTGGGGAGTGAGTCTAGCAATCCTAGCATTCAGGTGGGATTCTGTAGAGAAAAGAACCTCTTGCAACAGTGACAACTAAAAACCTGAAGAAAGTTGCAGGGATCCAATTAATATTTCATGAGATTTCTTCTAATTCCTTTTTGACTTCTTATTGCAGACATAGAAAGAAAATTAGGTTTTATTTAATGGTGCCAGGATTAAAACATGCTATGAGAACAGGGTTAGCTTTCCTAATTTTGATTTTACACTTTAGTGGGAAGATAGAGATTTTCTTCCCCGCCTGCGCGTGAGCCGGCACAGGCATTTTGCCCACTGCAGTTTCCAGAGCAGGCAGCGTTCTGCTTCACAGTCATGACAACGGTGCACTCACTCAGTCTCTTAGATGCTGTGCCTTAGAAGCAGCAAGGGCTGGTTTCAGGGTTGTGTTCCCACGATGGTCTGACAGTGTTGTTCATTCTCTTTGCATAGTGGAGGTATTTGAATCAGATACAGCAAATAGTTCGTTCCTGCCGAGCAGTAGTTATGGGGAGGAGGCGGATGGAGTGGCAGCACCAGCGAGACCAAGGACTACTGAGGATCTTTTTGCAGCCATTCACAGGTACTGCAGAAATTGCCCTTCCCATACTGCCACGTCTGGTAGGTCTCTCAAAAATGAATTAACATTGTTTTACTAAAACACCCAAATAAAGCAGTCGTTGCTTTAACTAAAACACTCAAATACAACTGTCATTGCTTTAACAGACAGCACACATTTATCAACTTTCTACTAAGGCTATCTATGAAAAAGATAATAAGGAAGAGAACTTGTGTTTTACCATTCTACAAATGTATTTAATCCATTCCGAACTAAAAACTATTAGAATAAAACAATGTAGATCATGTTTTAAATGTCCCTCCCTTTAAAATATCAAGCTATGTCTAGTATTTATTGTACTGTTCTCAATCTGCCATATTAACTCTACTGTTGCTTTTTCTGTGTATCTTTTTGTTTTCATTCTCGTTCTTCTCCATCTCTTTTTACTCTCTTCGCTGCTTATATGGTGCAGTTTGGGACAGAGGCTCAACGCTAATGCTTCATGGCAAGCGTGGCTGAAACTGGCAAGTAACACAACATGTCAGTCATATGGCAAAACATATGGCAAACGCTGGATTATAGTTTGCCATAATCCAGCCTGAGGTCGGGTGTTTTGTGTCAAACTGGTTCATGAATGAAATGTGCATTACTGGCTCTATTATTAATGACATTATTCATTTCCCTTCAAAACAAAGTCATCCTGAATAGGCAACTAGATTTTTGTGCTGTTCATGTTAGGTTGTCCAAAAAAAAAAAAAACTAAACAAAACAAAAAACGGCAAAGCAAAAAAAGCTTAAAACTACAAAATGAAACATGTGCACCATTTAAACAGTACACACAGAAGACCATTACCACTCTCTGAACTACTGAGCTTGCTTTTAGCCTAGAACCCATGTAGTGGTAGTGCCATCTTGTGGCTTTGTCTTTTACTTCAAGATGTAGAGGAGTCATCTCTCTAACTGGTCACGGAAAGAGCTTGGCAGCACGGGTGTAGGTTTTATCTAGGTGTGCAGTCAGTTTAGCATCTGTGCCTGAGTTCAGCGTCAGCAATACCGAGGGGATGGGAACAGCCTGTCGTGAGAACGTGGCTGGGAGACTGCAGCACTTGGGATGCAAGTGCTGTTTTTTCCTTTTCGAAACAATTCTGTTTCAGATGTTACAAAAATTATGTACACGTGATACTGACTTTTTGTAACATACAGTTAGTTACCCCTTAGGACTCAGCCTGTAGGAGCTGTTCTAAGACTGGTCTGTTGCATTCATGTTGGACAGTGCTCCCTAGGACTGCAACAAATCTGGTTTTAGAATGAAATATTCTGGCCAGTTGCCTTTCTCCATCACATACGCAGATAGAGAGTGGATCTCTGTGTGTAAGCACAAGCTCATACAATTTGTGAGTTTACAGGGAAATGGACAATGGAACTGGATGTGACATAGTTAAAACTGCTTGACACATTTGTTGTTAAGACCTTGCTTTTGCTGGCTTTAGACTTGAACCACTACCTTCCTTGGTTGTTAATGAAGTAATAATATTTTGGTTTTCCCCACTGCTATTTCTAAAAGGTACTATTTCAGTGATTGGCTCCCCTGAATATGTGCTTTGGAGTCAGGCAAGAAATTTAGTGCTATGTGTGTTAAGGACAGGAAAAACAATTGTAAGTTTAAGTCACAGTTTTGTTTGAGCATATATCCTATTTCTGTCTGAAAAGCCACCAAAAACAAATTCCACTGTTAATTTTAAGTTTCTACCATACTTCATACCTGCTGAGAAAAGGTGGTTAGATGCTGACAGGGAGCTGACTGCTCTGCACTGCACTCACAGGCTTACTGAATTACTTCAAGCCAGGATAACTTAAGTCTTTCCTGCAGATCTTTGCAACAGAATTTTGTTTCCTATTTACTTGGAATTTAATTTGGGGTTTAGCAACAGTACGACCCCAGCATTGCAATGTTTAGATACCCATAGGCAGCCAAAACCCTAGTGAAGGGAGATCTTTTCCCTGTAACAAATGCACACGCATGTCCACGTGCAGACTCTCAGGGCATCCAAGCACCAAATCCCCTTGCTGCCTACAGTGCTGACACGCAGCTAAATCTAGACAAGGTTCTTAAGCTTGCTACTACTGAAGTCATCATTTTGTCCCTCTGTTGTCTTCTGGTGTCCTTTCACACTCAGGGTGAAGGGATGTCAGTATTAAATTCTACTTCCAGAAAGGCAGGTAGAGGCAGCAGCAACTGAAAGCAGCTGCTACAGCTGCCTGTGGTGGGTATCATAAGTGATCTATGCATAAAGTTCACCACTAAAGAGAGACAGGATCACTCCAAAGTCTTGGCAGAGTTCGTGGCAATGTCTGTTCCAGCCACCTACTCAGCTAATGGATCCTGCTATTTGGTTTCCTGTTTGTTATATTTTTTTATTATTATCAGTAGGCTTCAATGCATGAAGACATTTGAGGTTGCCTTGGCAAAATTTCAAGGCCTTTAAGGTAAAGATCACATTAAGTGGAAACCTGTTTTACAAGGGGTACTGTCTGTATTGAACACATTTGATAAAAATGAAGATAGAATTATAGCATGATAATCTTGTATTTGTAACAAGTCTACTGACTTGTTTGAAACTTTTGCCAAAGCAGCATATGTAAAATTAGCCTTTATACAATCTCTGTGAATTAATGCTCGCTTAGCCTGCAACAAGGCAAAGCAGCTTTGCTACAGGAACCAGGCATGTAATACATTTCCTTCTTTTAAGACTTACAATAATGTGAAAATGAGGCAATGCAAGTCTAGTTTCCACTTATTCCCAGTTCCATGGTGGTTTCTTAATTTTGTTTTTGTTATCCCTGCACTTTGCATTTAAATTAAAAACCACTCCACTCTATCATTCGGAAAGAACTTTATTTCAGGAAGTTGGTGTCTCCATTTAGTTGGAAGAGCTGCAATGACAGAGCACCAACAGAACTGTGTATTTTGTCTTTGCACCTTAACAGAAGCTGGAAAACTCAGATTTCACTATTAATTTAATGTTTGGGTTGTGGAGGGCAATTTTTTTTATTTTATTTTTTAATAATTTAATCCAGAATGGTTATGTGTGGCTCTCTTTACTCCATTTTAACTCAGCAGCTGTGCATTACAGTATCTTTTTCTAAAAGCAAGTGCACTAAACTACACTTCTAATTCTCCAGAGAGCATCAAATGAAATAGTGAGACAAAACAAAAGCAGAATAAAAACCATCAACATACTCTAGGTGACGTATTTTTAATGAAGCTCACAGAAAAAAGACACTGTTACATTTGTAATGCATTAGTCTCAGCAGTTGAATATTGACTCCAGAAAACCTGTTTCACCAAATTCCCTGAAGTGTTTTGAATTTTGGTATTGATGAATTTAGTAGTTTCATTGTTCCAGATTTGCAGAAAAAGAAAATAATTTTAATGCCTGTATAGTTTTGATGGTAGTCTTACTCATGCTTTAGATTTAGATTATTTCACCCTTATTCCTTTCTCTGCTTTAGCTTAATTCATTGTCATCCCTCTAAGCTGAGTTTAATTAGGGGAGGTTAAAACTTTCTTCTTTTTTTTTGTTTTTTGTTTGTTTGGTCTTTTTGTTTTGTTTTGTTTTTCAAACTCAGATCCAAAAGGAAAGTCCTTGGCCGTAAAGATTCTGAAGAGGACCGTACCCGCAACCATTCCCCATCACCCCCCGTAACTCCCACTGGTGCTTCCCCGACCTTAGCTACCCTCAAACAAGCTGGCTCCATTCAGAGAAGTGTTCGGAAGAGCAGCACCAGCAATGACAACTTCAAAGCGCTGCTGCTGAAGAAGGGGAGCCGCTGTGACACCAGTTCCCGCATGTCTGCGGCAGAGATGTTGAAGAACACGGACCCACGGTTCCACCGGACGAAGGCAGATGTCTCTCCTGACTTTTCCGACAGCCCTGCCAGCTGCTCACCCAGCAAGAGCAAACGGGCCCAGGAAGAGTGGGCCAAGAGCGAGGGCCTGATGCCAAGGAGCATGTCCTTCTCTGGCACTAGGTACGGCCGGTCCCGAACACCCCCCTCTGCTGCCAGCAGCAAGTACAACGTCCGCAACCGCATCCAGAGCAGCCCCATGACTGTTATTAGCGAAGGAGATGGGGAAGTGTTGGAACAGTCAGAGGGCAGGGTCCGAAGGACTTTGGAAGAGCAGCAAGAGAGGCAGCTTGATATGTTTAACAGTGATGAAATGGACATGAATGACTTTCCATATGCTGAGGAGGCAGGCTGCAAGGAGACTTTGGATCCGACCCACCTAGACTTAATGACTCAACCAGGTACTTCAAGGAAGTATCTAAGCCCTTCAGCTGAAGAAAGTTAAAAGGCAATGACAAAAGGCATTGGATATTAGTCTAGAAAATGACAGAGGACTAGATTCCAGAAGAAAGCCCGGACCAGGACAAGTTTACTTTGCTGAGCATTTATTCCATGAACTGCATGTGTGTGTTTAAATGCTAAAGCAACAATAGTTCTGCATGGTTGGGTTGGGGTGGGGAGGACTTGCTTTGAACAAGGGGTCTGTGGCTTAAAGAATGTTAACAGTTGAATTTTTTGTGTAAAGCCTTAGAGTCCTCTTGTGGGGGGGAGGGGAGTTTTCTCAGAGCCTGTAGGGGTGTGAAGTTTTTCTTTTTCTTGAGACTGCAATTGTGCAAGCGAAATTTAGGAATCAGCCTGAAAAAGAGGAATGGGAAGGCTCCCGTGGTAGAAGCTGGGTGCTTGCTTCAGCAGCAGCGTTGTGGTGCAGCGTAGTGCATTCGATAAGCAGAAGAGAGGCACGATGAGGCACATTCACCTAGGAGAAGGTAGCAAGGTTGGTGTTGGGGTTACCCGGCTTATTACTGGGGTATGCTCCAGTGTTTGATGAGGTGTGTCCTGCTAAAGCAATTAGGTCACCAGGTTATGAAATGGTCCAGGATACTTTGGTTTTGGGTTGTTTTTTTTTCCTGAGGGAAAATGAAATATGTAGGTAACATGGAAAAGGGAGCAGAGTTTTATAACACACTACTAGCTGCTGTGCAGCCACACACGTATGCTTGGTGAAATTCTCATTTCCAAGCGAATTGCTTCCTCGGCTAGAGTATTCCCTTAGAGAACTGGAACAACTGGATGTGTGCGGAGGACGCGAGCAGGCAGCAGAGAAGTGGGAGAGGAATTAAGCAGCGTACTGCCAGAGTTCGGAGGGGTTATGTTTCTGAATTAGAAAGCAAAATTTGACTTTGAGAACTTGCACTACAGAGCTGTAGGTGGAGCCTGTCTTTTAAAATTGAAACTTGGGCGTTGTGTTTTGCCAGAAGTTTGTCTTCCGTTTGTCAAAATGGGAGGATAATTCCTTTTCATCACTTGAAATACAGATACTTGCTAACTTTTGGTTACCAAAGAATAAGTTACAGTTACTTTCCTTTTTGATTTGCCTGCAGTATTTCTCTTTTTTTTTAACCTTAATAATTTAGTGAGGTTTGTTTTTATTGTATATTTTTCAGATAATAAAAACATTTAACGGTTTTCCATTTGTAAAGAAGACCATTAATTAAAACTGAAATGTTGGCTGAAGATTTTGGTTCTTAGTAGAATTAAGCTTTTAATTTTTAAGAAGAATTTTGCATCATTTGATGGCGTGCTCAGTTTTTGTATTGTTTGTAAATATTGAAAGTTGTTAAAATATCTTTTGATCTCCCTACCGTAGAATTTATACATTTTTAGATTGCTTTTAAGAAGAAAAAGCACTCTTTGTAGATTATTTATTTTAGAGAAATATGCTTGTAATCTCTTTCTTCAATCCTTTACTTGTTAGTAATGTAAATTTCAGGGGCCTTCGTTTAACTCTTCCCTTCACAAGAGGGGAATAGTGATGAAAATGCTGTGACTTTGCTTCAATAAAGAAAAAGGCTGCCAGTTGCCATAATGTCTTTTGAGTTAAAATCTCCTTCAAAAGATGCGTCCTGCAGCATATGGCAGCCCACTGAATGCCACAAACCATGCATCCAGCTACTAATCTCAGTTTTCACTGCAAACTCTACTAATTCACTTGAGAGACAACTAAAGCATACTTACATATCCATCCCATTTTGCAATCTCAATGTTGAGACTAAAAAAATGGCAATAATCCTAAGCTTTTTCCAGTATCATTTGTGGGTGTTTCTGCTACTTCACTCGTACTTGCAACCTGCCCCAGAAAACTAAAATTCTTGGAGAACCAGATTATAAGCAGAGTGGGTGAGAAATGAAATGGAGGAGGCAAATCCAGCTGCACTCACTGGAACAAGGGTGGGATTAACTGGTGCAAAGCAAATTTTGTCCCATTTTTGAATGCTAAATGCATTTAAAGAATCACTGGAATTTTTTAATTCAATGAAAACCCAGTTGGATAAAGTAGATGATTTTGGATAGTATCAGTATTGATCTGAAGTGAAGAGATAGTGCAAAATATTCTGCAGCTGCTGAATGTTTCCTGAGTCTTGCTTTGATGTTTCTCCCAGAGCTGATCACGTGAAACGCAGAGCGCAGTGTCCTTTTCACGGTAGGTACTGTCCAAAACTCTCTTTAAACACCAACTTGTCCTCATGCCACCATCCTGACAGGAACATTCTCAGACTTCTTTTTATTGTATACAAACAAGGAGATGGCATCCAAGTTGAGAAATTGCAGCACTGGAGAAAATTACAGTTCTGATGTCTGCAATTCTTCATGCCGTTTTGCATGAAGTGTCTGTAGGAGGGAGCTTAGCCGGCTTCTTTCCCTGCTGCAGGCCAACTGATGCTGCTCTGGGCTACGTGGGGAACTCTTTGGAAAGTCTCAGCTTAGATACACACTGTCTTGTCCATGCAGGTAGGTGATATTAACTTAAAGGTGGCATGGGATGAATTTCTTCTCTGGCCACAGGTAGCCTTGATGCTCATCTAAAACCCACATCTGGTGTAAGGTGAGTTTGGGCTGAGGCTCAGGTTCTGGCTAGCATGCAGAAGGCAGTGTTTATGTAGCCCTGCTGATGTTGCTACACGACTACATTTTGCACAGTGTAAGATGTAGTGAAATGCATTAAATGTGTTGAAATGTGGTTAATAGTGCTTGAAGTGGTATTTAGGCAACTGATGGAAATGTCTTACAGAGATGTCATCTCCCCCCTGCTATCATCCTCTGTATGAGCATGCAGAAGTTCATAGCTCAGTTTTCTCAGCAGTACAGTCCCTGGCCAGAGTTTCCATTACAAAACCTTAAGAGCACGAGAGCTTTAGGCTGTGTTCTCTGTACTGGCAACAACCTTGGTGTGTATGTAATTATGCTAAAGCAGAAAAT
Source organism: Chloroceryle aenea (assembly GCA_013399075.1). Classification (NCBI taxonomy): domain Eukaryota; kingdom Metazoa; phylum Chordata; class Aves; order Coraciiformes; family Cerylidae; genus Chloroceryle; species Chloroceryle aenea. Next base: position 434,990 of record VWZY01005334.1, read on the forward strand.
ACGCCTCATTTCTGTCACACGTCCAGCTTGAAAGTTACTTTCTTCTATTATAAGCTTCCTTCATGGGGAGGTTTTGTGATTGTGGCTCTATTGCTCAACAAGTATAGATTAAGTTTAGCAAACCTCTGCTGAAGACATCCAGAGCAGTAGGAGAGGATGGAAAATACACAAATTTGGCCATGCTGAAGAGAAAAAGGAGACTGTTGTCATCCTGATGCTTAATGAATTCCAGAGCTTGTTCAGAGTTTACAGTTAGTTTACTGTTTGCCTCTAAACCAAGAATCATTCTTGAAGCTAGATGTGAGATTAATTTCTGGCCTGCCTTTTATTGGGAATGCTTTTCAGTTTCTATCTTTTCCTATCTTTTGCTCTGTATGAACTCATTCTATGCTTCCTTTGTTTATGTTCAGTGTTTGTTCTTACTGCTGTCAGATGTAGGCAGCCCCAGTCCCCTTTAGAATTAGAGCCCTTTGGTTATTGCATTAATACATTCATAAGACTGTGGCATTTACAAGCCTTCACTGTTTATATGCTGGAGAGAGGAGAATGTATTATCTTAATTTAAACAAAGGATGGCTATGTAAGGAGCGATTGCTTGGTGAGAGAAGGTTTGGAAGGTTACTGGAAATGAGTTAAATGTCAAAGAAGTGGATTTGATGAAGAAGGTTTTTGAGGAACCAGGACTGGACGCTGGTTCATGCATAAGGCTCAGCCCAAAGGAAAGTACAAAATGCTGGCAGAAAAGGTGAAGCAGAGAGATGACTGAGAAGCAGTACAGTGAATGCACAGAAAGACAGTGGGGTCTGAGGTGGGCAGGCTAACGCAGACTCTTAAAGAGGAAGCTTCGGCAAGTACAGAAGAGAGAAGGCGGCACAATGAGAGAAAAGGAACGACGAGATAGTCACAGCAAGGGGGAAAGAAAATTCAGCCTATGTGTTTCTTCACAGTTCAAAGGGTATAGAAGGCCAAAGTCAAACAAACATGGAAAAAAGAAACACTTTAGAAGAGGAAAAGGCAAAATTCTGTGAGCTCAGAGAAACAGTAATAGGCTGAAGTGAGGAATTCTCTAGGAGTCTTCAGCAATGCTGGGCAGGCAGCTGCAGGCTTAAGCACAACTCTTAGAAAGGTTCTGCACAGAAAAGCCATGCCTGAAATCTGTAGAGAATACAGGATCAGTAAGACTAAAGCTCAGATTCATCCTGCCTAATTTCTACCAATCCCTGTTTACAGGGATTCCTGTGGATTGGTACAGTTCTCCAGACACGTGTGTTGTGTTCCAGTTACTTTACCTAAACCTTCAGTCGTTTTGGTTCTGTTAACTTCCTAAACCTTTGCTTGGGGCAAAGAGAGGCCACTTGTGTACGCAGCACAGGGATAAATGTCTTCATTACACTGCAAGAAATACATCTTGTCAGGTACTGTTTGGATCCCACAAAGTTCTGGAAAAGCCATTTATAGCAGCAGTCACTGTTCTAAGAAAGCTGTTGTTATAGTACATTTATGTTGTTCAAAATGATACATTGTTTACTTCTATAAGATCAAAAGGATAGACTTCACCAATAAAAGTGTAAAATTTAGAGTGGCAATGAGGAATTGTTTTACCTATTTTTTTAAAATAACCAGTACTCACAAAACCCACAAACCTACAAATTACATTAGCTATAGAATGTACAAAGTGCATTATATTAGTTTTCTGAGCTGCCCCCTTTATTTTCTGAATAACTTTCCAAAGTTACTTCTTTCATGGCTGAGACTAGAAAAGTCTTCTGACATAAACCTGCTATTTTCTTGTTTCTAAAAAAGGTGTTCTCAACTTTAAATTAGAGTGCAGCATTAAAATCTTGCAGGTATTCCACGCTGGATCATGAGTGTGACTGTACTGGTGTGAATTAATAAACACTCAGCAGAGTGTTTATTAATACAGAGATGTTTGATAAAGAAGTGCTCTGTCATAAGTTGTTCTGGAAGACAAGGTAAAAACCTTGATAGTGCTTCCCCAGAAGAATGAATTCATGAGTTGCAAATTTAGCTCTTTGCAGATATGTTCTTTCACATAATGTGCAACCAACCTTTTAAGGGCCAATCAATTCTCCCAGCAATGCTAATGCAAAATGTCATTGATTTTTAGTAGCAAGTTGTCTGTTAATAGTGAATCCCAATGTGTGTATATGCATGTATGGGGGTATGTACAGAAGAGAAAAAGACCCAATGTACTTGAGTTGCTTCTGTCTGTAGTATACTACTCTGTATATGTTTCGATACAAAACCAGAAATTCTAGCTGCTGAAGGAACAAAAGAAGTAAAAATCTGTCAGGATACATAACTTGTGGAAGTTTCTGCATGTTCCCTACCTCTTGAAAAAAACCCCAAACCTAATTTGTGGGAAAAAAAAAATACTAATTGCAAAAACAATTGGAAAATCTGGCAACAAGAAATAGGGGAAACAAAATGTCCTAGCTGCCATCTGAAGAAGAATGCTTCCACAGTGGCAGTGTTTAAGGATTGCTTAACTCCAATGTTCTTGGATGTCTCAGGAGTAAACTAGTGGCTTATTTAAAAGTCAGTCCAATATATATTTTTAGCTTCTGAAGGCAGGAATTTGTGTCCCTTTTTCTGCAACCCAGTGTGAAAAGTGTGTTGGAAATATTGTTAGTAAAAGTAAACCATTTTCTAGGCCACTTCAAAACTGGTGAAAGAATATTCAGTGCCTAGTGCAGCATTACCAGTTAATAAGCTGCTCTAATGGAGTCTAAATGGTGCTCCCATCCTTCTCTCCTCAGATCAGGTTGTTGTAAAACTGCTTGCAAAATAGTCATTGTTGTCAATTACTGTGCCAACTGGCAGCTGCAGTGTGGTCAAAAGGATGATTTAAAAAGAAGCAAAGCCTGGATTTATACACTCAGTAGAGCAGTCACAAGCTAGGGAGTGATAGCAATTTTAATATATTTACCTCTTTGTGGAGTCCTAATACAAAGCTACAGTACACTTCAGAAAGGTGATCTTAGGACAACAAAAAGAGGTGCACCAGGGAGCCTGTGGCTGGTAGCAGAGGCTACACTGTTGCACAGAAGTCAAAGTGTGGCTGGCTCTGGGGTAGTTTTATCTGCTCGCAAGCCATGGCCATGACATGCAGTACCAAACCACTGTCAATCCCAGATGCCACTGGCATATTCCTGGATGCAGCACTCTTGACCTTTAGGGTAAAAGTCTGTTATTCAGAATCAACCAAACTTAAATTCTAAGGTCTCTGTGATGTAATACAGGAGAAAAAAAAAGTGTACCTCAATGTCATGGTTCAGGAGTGTAGCCCATTGTTTATTCTAACATGGAATGTTGATAAGACTGTTTTTCTCCATTTACTAATGCAGGTTTTTGCAAAATTTTTGAGAAGTGAAGACTGCAGCATGTGGGGACATGAAGTAGTTGCTAGGTTATTTCTCCAAATTTAAAAATATCACCAGCACCACTTTCTTTCCAGACTGCTAACCACAACCCTAGGCAAGAGAGCTTGTATGAAATTAAAGCTGTTTCTGAAGTGCAGCCCTGAAGCCCAGGACTAACTATGCAACAAATTGGTCATCTAATTCATGGGATGAGTTTCTTGCATGATCTGACAACCTCTTGTAGACCCAGGTTGGATTTTGGGATTAAAGAATCTCAAAAACTACTTTCTGTGCCACAAACATGCTCTGTCTCAGATGATCACCAGTGTCTGGGAAATTGTAGTGACCTCTTAGAAGAGAAACGGTTAGTCCGTGCTAACACGGTTACCTAACCGTGCTAACAGTTACCTAAATTACTTGCCCAGAAAAGAGGGAAGAACGTAACTTGACAATAAACTGAGATTGTCTTTCTCAAAAGTCATTCTGTTTGTTACCCCTGTTTGTGAGACTTTTCTTTCTTTGGATAAACCATACCTCATGTCATCTGTTAATTTATGTAGGCTGCCTTAGCAGTATTTGTTCAACAGGTATTTATTTCCTCATTCTGCTTCAAACATCTTGCTAGCATCAAGACTCCTCTGTGATACTGAGATACCTTCTGAAAGGTCTGATGAGAAAAATAAGGGAGTCTTAAGCTTGATTGTCCTTCATGCCCTAGTCTGTAGGACCATGGACTCCCAAAGTTCATCTGTCTGGGAAAAAGCCATCAGTGTCAGCAACTCCTGCTTCTGTGCCAGCCCACGTGCAGATGTGAAAGCAAAGGGCCTCCAGCTTTGTTGGCTCTTCAGTTATTATAGACAGGTGAAAGCTCTTAGTTTGCTAGACTGTGGATTTAGAGGTGAGTTTCCTGAAGCTACATTTCTCTCATCTCTTCTAACACAATCTGCCAACCCTTTGACTCCACCACCCCTCCCCTCTCTTGGCATGCTGCTTTCCTCAATCACAATCCTAGGTGCCTGCTTTTCATTCTCCTCCAGCAGAACTCCAGAGACTGACCCTGACCTCCAACCTCTCACCATCCGAATTCACACCCAGCTCCCACAAACTAGAGGCTCATCTCTGTGTCCTTAGCTGCCCCACCTTGACCTTGTGCCCACGAAAGGACTGCAAATACCTACAGATAGCAGTGGCATCACTTCAGCAGTAACAGTATCCACAGGTGCTCACTGTGTGCACTTGGATTCATGGTGGGAGATGTCTCCTCTGTCAGAGCCCAACGTCCAGTTGTGGTTTGCGTTCACAGTGTGGGGAGCCTCTCCTACAGGCTGTTAGCCTACACGTTTGGATGGCTGTTGCCTGCAGTCTGTTTTACTGTGCTGTCTTCACCCACAGATGTTTGGGTTTTCTAAGAATCTGTGAAGAAATGTGACCCAGGGTCAAAAGACAGTGTGTATTGAGCATCTTTTATCAACGAGCTTGTTCACTGAAATGGCTACACATTCTGATTTTTATTTCTCAATAAATTGATGTCCTGAGAGGACAATAGGGCCCAGCTGGGAACACTGAAAACAACAGAAAAAAAAGATCTGTGTTTTTCCTGGCAGTCTTCAGCTGTACATTTCAGCAGTCTATAGCTCTGAGAAGATACTGGAATCTAGAATGCAGTTTGTTTGCTTCATGTTTGCAAAGAAGTTTTGTCCTCTCGTCCCTGGCTTCTGTGCCACAGTATTTTTATTGTGATAGGTGAACATCTGGCCTGAGATAATATGTAAGGTTGGTGAGGAGGATTATAGACATGCTCGAGTGACTTGCAGCTGGGGTGTAGAGAAATATCTATATCAAACTAATTGTTGTTTAGCCTTGTGTGTTTGACAAGGAGAACATCTGTGTTTAGATAACATAGGCCTGTGATAGACTTGGAGGCACCCTATCAGACATGCTTGAGATTCCTGCCTCGCTGTAGGAAAGATCAAAGCACAGTGGTCAACTATGCCCATGAAAATCCCTGAAATACAGGTGGAAACAGCAGGTTTGGCAATCCCCTGGGAAGCACTGAGTTCTGCAGTGCCTACATCCCTGCTTGTGTGCCTCTGCCTGGGCTTTGCTTCGGGGATCCCCCAGTTGGCAAGGTAAGGAAAACAAATTTACTCTTTGCATTTCATCTGTGCTTTTGCGGTTGTTCTTGCGCCCTGCCTGTGCCAACTCACACCTTTTGGTGTAATAATAATAAGGGTTCAGGAATAGCCATGCCTTGGTTGGCAAAAAAGTCAGGCACTGGGGAGGTCACGACAGTGGCTCCCTGTATTCTGGGATGTCCCAGTCCTGAGCGCTGGACCCACGTGGCCACTTTTCTAGCTACATGGGCTCTGCCAGAAGCATGGCAGAAATAGATGACAGGGTGGTGGTTACCTCCTACACAACTGAAATAGCTGTGTGTGGGTTGCCATGGTAAGTGGCATTGGTGTTAGCAGAGAGACCAGGATGGCTTTTGGTTACTGGTCTCAGAGCTCTTGATTGTGAAGATGTAGCATTAGAGGGTAAAATGAGAGAATTGGAAAAGCGAGTTGGGTCTTTACAAGATGCAAAGGTAATTACTACACAAGCAGAGCAGTGCCATTGGCTGCAGGGTACTGTAGATGGGTAGTGCATATTGCTAGCAAAGGGACACATATGGAAAAAGTAAGGTTTCGATTTCCTAAGTTCGTGCTCTCACCACAAACCCTTGACAGGGTCATGAGGAATGGGATGGAAATATCTGGATTGAATCCTTGGGCTCCAAGGTTGAGTTTGAATTGGATTTAGAAGGCAGGGAGGTGGTAGAAGCACAACCCCCCAGACAAATGAAGGGGTAGCAGGAACAAGGGGGTGGGGGAGTGCAAGCACTTAGACCTTGAAAGCATTGAGGGGATTTTTAGAGGTCTGTCAGCAAAGGAGTGAGGAAAGCATACTGCCGTGGATTTTGTGAGCTTGGAAACTGGTGTACAATGGAGGAGCATATTCATTTAGTGCAGCAGATGGGAATGGCTCATGTGTTGATTATGGGATCCAATCCAGACAGGGTAGCAGTAATGAGAAATATCAAAATTCAGCTTTTGAGAGGAGTGTCTGCCTCCCTAACCCTTTATTATACCAGCAGTCATAAATGCTACTGGTAATGTAGGTGCCCTAGCAAATACCTTGAGGAAATTGGGGCTCTAACTTCAGGACCATATGTGCAGGTGGTCAAAACAAGAAAGCTGGTAAAACCAAAAGAGATTATATCACAGGTGATGAGGAAACAAATATGGAATGATCTGTTACAAGCTGGTGTCCCACGATCAGAAATAAATGGGATCGCAACATCAGAAATGTTTTGTCAATGGCAAAAGTTAGCGCCTGTGCAAAAAAAAACCCACTGCCCGTGGCCCCACTGCCCATGGCCCCACTGCCAGCTCCATACTCCCCCTCCACCCCCCCTGCACCTTATGGCAAAGCACTATCCGGCAAGTGCCAGAACAGCAGAAAGGAAGGTTTGGAAGGTCCTCCCAAACAGCCACCACTGTAGCCTCTCACCATGAGGGGGACTGAAGCCCTTGTGTTCCTGTAACTATAAAGTATCAGTCCAGGGGGATTTTACATGTGTCAGGTCTGGTGGATACTGGAGATGAAGTTACTGTATTACACAGTAATATTAATAATAAAGAAGCCATATCACTGATCCATGGATTAGGGGGAAATCCAAGACCTGCCCTCCAAGCTAAGGTTACCTTAGTGATAGAAAATGCCACTCCATGTACCACAATGGTGTTAATTGCTGCAGCTAAAGAATACATTTTGGGTATTGATGTGTCAGCACAAACAGCTGACACTCTAACTGGTTGCTTCTGCTTTGGGACTTCACAAGCAGGAATTGCTATTCAGTCTGTAGGTGCCTTGTGTGAATTCCTGGATTGGGATCCTGTTGTTCTGCCCGTGCCTGCTAAGGTGGTCACTGTAGAACAATATTGTATTCTGGGGGGGAGGGGGAACTTGCTCAAATCATTCAGACACTTCAACAAGTGGGAATTGTTATGGCAACCAATACTGCTTTTAATAATCTTGTTTGGCCTGTTTGAGAACCAGAAGGCATTTGGAGGCTGACTGTGGATTATAAAGAATTGAATGGTCACTCCCTCACTTGCAGTTACGGTACCAGACATAGTTACTCTTGTAGAAAAAAAAAACAAAATACCGTTTACAAACCTGGAACATAGTGATAGATCTTGCTAATGCTTTCTTTTTGATGGCCATTGCTTCAAAAAGCCAAAACCAGCTTGTCTTTACGTGGCAACAGAAGAAATACACTTTTCAAGCATTGCCTCAGGGATACACAGTCCCTCCACTTGCCTCTAAATGAGAGCAGCTGATGTATCACTGCGGCCAGGTGCCCTTACTGTTTATCATATATCGATGATCCACTGATTAGGGCACAACAAGAGTCACAAGAAGTTGAAGTAGCTGACAAATGGTTGAAAGCACATTAACAGCCCTAAGGCTGGGCAGGCAATCCAACTCAGGGCTCCAGGGCAGTGGAGAATATTTATCCCACCTATGTGGTACTGATGCGACCTCTGCAGACATTAACTGGAAAGGAGGTTGGTTGGCCGTGGACCAAGCAACAGAGAAACCTTTCATGCCTGCAGAAATGCTTTGACTGAGCATGTGCAATTCNGCAGCCACACACTGGAAATAAAAACATTATTTCAAACAATGATTTCTACTGGGAAAACCCCATGTGACCACTCTACATGTCACTCTTCTAGGAACTGTATCATTTAATGCTATGCTCATGCTAGGGGAAACTCTTCCCCTCAAAGGGAGCCCTGCTTCTCCTGTGGAGGAAGCTCCCCCTTATGACCAGTTAATCGAAGAGCACAAAAAGGACTTTTGTATAGGTTTATGGATGGAAGTGCAACATACATGGCAACTGGACAAAGACAGTGGAGAGCAATTGCATATGCTCTGGTTCCAGGAATTATATTATGGGAAACGTGTATAGGCTTCTAGGCACTGAGCTGAACGGATTGCAGCATCTCCTGCCATCCTAGGAGGGAATGCACGTTACTTACACACTGACAGTTGGGTTGTATACAAAAGCCTCACAATGTGGTTACCCCGCTGGGCTCAAGAGGANAGGTAGCAATTCTAGATGATATAGTCTCGTGGGGATTGTGGCAGCTGACTGGGACATAAAATCAGAAAGAACCTGTAGGATTTTGGTCCAAGACTTCGCTACACATTATACCTTGATGGAAAAACAAATTTTAGCTGTGGTTTGGACACAAGAAACTGCAAGAATCACAGGCCAAGTTAAAGTGACTGTACACTCCCCATACCCATTCATGGGTGGTTATTGATAGTACCCTTAGTGTCCATGCAAGGGGTAGTTCAGTNCCTCACAATGTGGTTACCCCGCTGGGCTCAAGAGGATTGGCATGTACAAAAATACCTTCTATGTGTATGTGGGGGTGGTGCAGATATATGGCAACAAATTTGGGAATATATACAAAAGTATCCTTTAAGAGTAAGGTTTGTCTCAGCTCATCAGAAACATGATTTGCCTGAGTAACAGAGTAATAGGGAAGTGATGATATGGCCTCTTGTGTCCTGGTTTCAGCTGAAATGAAGTTAATGTTGTTCCTAGTAGCTGGCACAGTGCTGTGTTTTGGGGTTAGAAAGAGGATAATGTTGATAACACACCAGTGGTTTAGTTGTTGCTAAGCTGTGTTGACGCTAAGTTGAGGACTTCCCAGGTTCTCATCCTGCCCTGCCAGTGGAGGCTGGGGGTGCACCAGGAGCTGGGAGGGGACACAGACTGGACAGATGACCCAAGTGAGCCAAAGGAGTGTTCCATACCATATGACATCATACCCAGTATATAAACTGAGGGGAGCTGGCTGAGGGACACCACAGCTTGGGGATTGACTGCACATCAGTCAAAGCGTGGTGAGCAATTGTACTGTGCATCACTTGTTTTGTATATATTCTAATCACAATTCTAATTTTTTTCCTCCTTCCTTTTCTGTCCTGTTAAACTATATTTACTTTTTTGCACGATTCTCTCCCCCATCCCACTGTGTGGGGCAAGTGAGCGAGCAGCTGTGTGGTGTTTCATTGCCAGCTGGGGCTGTACCACGATACCTCTGCTGAAGTACACACTGAAGCTGCAAAAGCACATACAGCTTGTGGACATCAGTCAGTGTATACTGCATCAAAGCCCTCTGCCATTAAATATTTATAAAGCATGTGGACATAATTGTACTATTTTTATGTAGCTACATTTAAGTGCATTATACAGGCCATAGGAAAAGAAAAAACAGGGTCAGTGGGTCATGAATGCATGGAAGGTCGATTACATGGCCCCTCTGCCCCCATTCAAGGGGGATACAGTGTCAGGACTGTTTTTTTCTAAACCCACTAATTATGCTAATCAACGTAACACAATTGAAGCATTAGAACAACTACTTCATCACTACAGACCTCCTCACCAAACACAAAATAACCAAGGAACACACTTAGTGGACATTAAATGTCCAGAACTGGGCTCAAGGGCTGGGAATAGACTGGATGTTCCTCATTGCCTACCAGCCCCAAACTAATGGCTTGAGTGAAAGAATGAATGGGATGTTGAAGGAACAATTACAAAAAGCTAACCAGTCCTAAAACTTTACGACATTGAAATTCACATCTTACTAAAGCAGGGTTTTCCTTTTGCTTAACAGGCAGACTATTCATAACCAAATGCATTATTACAACGTTTGCAGTACAAAACATGGAGAGGATTGAAATTCTTCCAGGTGGTATCTCTCCTATAATATGAAGTGCAGGGGAAACAGAATTGTTTACACTGACAGATTGTATGGTGGGACCATACCTATTATTCTAGATGTGAGGATTCATATAATAACCTCTGACACTGTTGTATGGCTCTGTAGCTCAGACTGTCCTCTTATTTTACATCCTCTGTTAATATGAGATTCTTGAGTTCTAGTATTTCAGGTATCTTCGATGAACCCCTGTGCCTTATCTGGAGGATAGAGGACTGGAATGGTGTTATTGGTGTCACGAGCCAAACATTGAATTGAAGTTCAGTCTGAAAAAGTGCAAACCATAGCTCTTCAATCTGTGTGAGCAATTACCCCACATAGGGTTGTCAAACCCAGAGTAATATTCGCTAAAGGAGCAGGAGCAACAACATACACATTGCTGGACTGACACACTGCTCCTGTTTCCTCCCTTGTCACAGGTTGGCTTGCTGTGCTTTGTAGTGTTTTACCACAAGCACATGCCCTGGATACATTGCTATGAGATCAGCACACAGATACTTGGCTTTGGTTGGCCTCTACTGTAACTAACTCATCTGCCTTTTGTATTGAAGGAGGATTAACAGCTGCAGATCTTTTGACGTGTTCCTCTGGCATGCAAACCTCAGTAGCTGTATGACAAGATTATACCATGCTAAGTGCTTTTGAAATTAATGTTCTCCATTGCTGTTTTTTTTCTGAGTAGGTAATGGCTGTATGCCAAAGGAACATTACAAAATTGATTGGTGGTGGACTATCTCCTTCTTTGACACCATAAACACTGCACTGCTTTCGAAGTCATGTGTTGCTTCAACATAACTGATGAATCAGACAGCATAGAGGACAACATTCAACATCCCCAGGACTTAATGCATCAAATGAAACAACCTCCGGATGGTGCCTGGCTAGCTGAGTGATTTAATTCCCTGACATGATGGGCGGGACAACATTACAGTGGGGATACATTTATCCCCTTTCCTATATCTGTTTATTGCATGCCTCTGGAAATTACCCAGCCCTACACCCTGCAAACCCACGTGGACACCTCCAGCTTTGCCAGCCCCAGATGAAGTGGTCCTTTAAGGGGGAGGGGAAGAGAATGTGGGATAACAGCAAAAGATCAGTAAGGAGGGTTATACACACACTCAAGTGACATGCAGCTGGGGTGTAGAAAAATTCATATATCATACTAACTGTATGGTGAAATCAGCAGGTTCAGTGATGCTCTATCATGGGATGACCCCAGCAGTGCCCGTGTCCCCACCTGTGTGCCTCTGCCTGAGTGCTGCTTTGGGGATCCCCCACTTGGCGTGGTGATGAAAATAAATTTAGTTTTTGCATTTCATCTGTGGGTTTGTGGTTGTTCCTGTGCCCTGCTTGTGTTGACTCACACAACCAAGGAGGGAAAATGTGTGATTATAGAAAGTAGTGTGTAATCTGATGTGATAAACCTATATAAATTGTAAGAAAAAAAAAAAAGAGAAGAAGAATGCACAGGTTTTGCCTAAGAATGACCCCAGTGAATGCCTATGGTAAGAAGGTAAGGCCTTTTGCTGTTTTACAGGTTAATTCAGACAAGGTTTTGGCTCTAGGTAGTGCATGGTTTAGTTGGCGAAAATGAAAACTCAGTCCCCTAATGCAGGAAAGCAGGTACTAATTTACTAACTTTATTATTCTGAGATTCCTTTTGGATTATAGGGACATAAACCATTTGGCAGCACAACACAAATTAACCCACACCTGTCAGACACACTCATTTCTGCTCTTTCTTCAGCAAAGATGTATAATTCCAACAGATTAATTCCACCACCCTGGTGTCTGTAAAGAGAGACTACAAACGTGAACGCAATGTGGATGTGCACCAGGCTCCTGGGGCACCATCTCTATTTTCACTCCTTCAGAAGACCAGATAAGTAAAACCAGCTCAGTGGCATGGAAACTCAAGCAGATTAGCTAAAGAGCTTGGAGTTCAAGAAAACAGCTCTCTTGGTGGCATTGTTCAAAGGTTGCATTTGCTTTTTAATTCTGTATGGAGGGCACTGATACCACTAATTAATGTAACTTCACTGTTCTGCTATAGTTCTGTGGGTAACAGACGACTGCTTTTCAGTACCTTCATGTCTGGTTGGATTCTCTGCTGCATTGCACAGTGCACGCTGCAATAACATGCTCACTGTATTTATGGAGTCTTTCTTCTACACAGGTTTTCTTAGTGTCTCACAAGAGACAGCCTTGCCCACAGTGAGGTCACTATTATGGTCATTTTCCTTGAAACTGGAGTTTGTATTAAACTAAAAGGAGCTTTCTATTTTTGAAGTGATCTTGTTTCATACAGATTTTGCAGAGAGGCCATCACAGGGTGGAAAAGTCAGCAGGGGAAAAAGACAAGACCCTGCCATCCCATGCAACATAATCATATAACATTAGACTAGTTTCCTGAGGAAACCTGGCTACCCAGAATACCCTTTCTCCTCAGGTATGTAGTAAGGTCGTAGCATTGTGACCAAAGGGAGTATGCCTGAGCGATCACTAATGGTCCTGAATGGTGTTTGTTTTTTTAGCAAGACTGATGGGTATGGGAGTAGCTCCCCACAGGCCAAGCACTTTACAGACCTGACAAAAAAAGTGTTCTTGGGCCTAGAAGGTGTTTATTAATCTCAGATGGGCAGAAGAAAAGACCGCAGCTGTCTGTGGGATTGGTAAAGCTATGTCAGGTGGTAGCAGCTAAGTAATTCTTAAGGAAGTCAAGTGCAGCACTAGCCTCTAATTGAAACTAGCCAGGCTATCCAAGAGAACTAAATTTTGGCTGCAAAATGAGTGCTTAAGGGTTCCTTTAAATCCTGGGAACTCCTAATTGCTTTGCAACAACCAGGCCACAGGTGAAATTTTTTAAAAGTTAGAGTTAGTTTTGGAAGGTGGAAGTTACATCTGAAGACATCCCCAACACTGAACCTTGCTTTCCCGTGGCTTACCTGGCACTGTTTGTTACAGGTAATTTTAAGTGTAGATTGCTGAGTTACATTTCAGTGTGTGTTTCTGTTTTACTGAACGTAACCTGGAAGAGAAGTCATTCCTTTTGTTGGAAGGATCCTTGCCTGCATAAGACTTTGTCAGGGCAAATTTGGCGCTTATCAAAGCTCAAGAAAGACCTTGTACAGTATGGAAAACAGCTATGGAAATCCTCTCAAAACTGTTGTAAGCAAGTAGTAGGTCAAATGTTCAAGTTGCTTTTAACAGTATAGGATTGCCCTATTGATGTTTGTTCTTCAGTACAAATTGCATTTAATCCCAAATTGTAACTTTCTGTGGGGTGCAAGCAATGGAACCAGAGGATCCAATACTTAAAGGAAGCAATTGGAAAGTAGACTTTAAATGTTTAAAGAAACATTTAACCCAGGTTAAATGTTTCTTCTGGTAAACAAGGCGTGCCTTCTCCTTTCCTTCTTGTCCTTAAACTGACTGCTGAAAGGACTACTGCTACCCATTAGCTTCTGTGTCCTTGATTCAACCAATGCCTAGATTAAGAGTGCCCTGACTGTCAAGGGTATGGAGGCTGTGGGTTAAAATTGGACAGCAGTAGGTGTTATTTTTGCTAATTACCAGACCCTTTGCAAGCGAGTCCTCTCTAAAGGCAAACCTGTGAATCTGTTTCTGGATTGCTGCAGTGCTGTGTTTAGTAAATTAAGGTAATGAAAAGTCAATGTTGATGGATACTTGTGTGGCTGTTCAACAGAACTCATGATTCTGCAGGTACTGGTGATCCTTTCTAGGAAACTCTTGAGGTGTCCAAACTCTCCCCTGGGTGCTGGGGACCACTCCCAGTCATCCTATGGTTGCATAATTCACATTTTTCTGCCGTAAAGCCTTGTATCTCTCAATGCCCTTACCTCATTAGGGCAGCTAATGGCCACGGATACCACCGAGGAGGCTGTGTAGGTAAGGTACCTGAGTGCAGACACTGATGGGGCTTGGTGGCCATCTGTCCCCTCTGCACAGAGTGAGGGAAATTGTGACAGAAATCAACAAGTGCTAGTCTATTCAGAGCAAAATATCTGGTATTAAATAGTTATACTGATTTGCCAGGCACTTACTTAGCGGTTCAGTACAGCACTTTTGAACCACCACTTAAGTTTTTGGGCAAAGCTGCTGCTTGGTCCAGCGCTCCTGCGTGGCACCCCTGGAGCTCCTTGGGTGTCTGTGGCAGTTTGGTCTCGTTCCCAGGGACCTGGAAGCACGCGGGTAACCATATCCCGAACTGCCTCGGCTGGAAAACACGTTTAAGGGGAAACGGGAAGGAGCGTGGTGGAAGCCCTTGCACCGTTAAGGGCTGTTGACACCTGTCAGGACAAGGTGCCAGTCATTGTTTAGCCGCCGGCAGTTGTTTTACTGCTCGGTGCCCAAACGAGAGGAAAGGGACCTTCCTGCGACTGTCGCAAACGACGAGTGAGACTCGTGGGCTGAGCAAAGCGGATTAAGAGGTTTAACCGGGGGCTGGAGATGTGATGACGACACCTCCCGCTGCCCTGCCCCGGGCGAGCTATGCCGGGCTGGCTCGACACTGGCA
>VWZY01005334.1:449868-493617 GCA_013399075.1 Chloroceryle aenea
GCCGTGTGGGGGTATTGCCAAAACTGATGGTTCAAACCCGTGTGAACTGGAAAAATACCTGATGGAGTAGTTCAGTCTTTGGGTCCTACTACAGTACCTGACGAGAGTGACTCGGGAGAGGCTTCTAAACTGGAGCGAGGGCGCTGGGGCGTCACCGGGGCCAGCGGGAGGGACTGAAAATTCCCTAAGGCTCAGCCGCGGTGAGATCCCACCTCGCCTTCCGAGCAGCACTTAGGTGTGGGGATGCCCCGTTTCCTCCAACAAGCTGAGTCGTGGAGAAAACAGGGATTTGGTCTCGGTACCTGCAGTGCCAAACTGCAAGCTGCCTGATGCAGAGACGGCCTCTCCGGGTTCTCCCCTCTGGGAAGCAGGAGATGCACACAGCACGGCTTGTGCCAGGGAAGCAGGGTGTCATAATGAAAATTTGTTCTCAGCTTTTCCAAACTCGGTGTAATCAGTCTAAACACCAGCCATTCTGGAAATACTCTTTTATCTTGTAACAAAGCTAGAAAATTCACAGAATCACAGAATCACAGAATCCTAGGGGTTGGAAGGGACCTCGAAAGATCATCTAGTCCAACCCCCCCTGCTAGAGCAGGGCCACCTAGAGTACATCACATAGGAACATGTCCAGGCGGGTTTTGAATGTCTCCAGTGAAGGAGACTCCACGACCCCCCTGGGCAGCCTGTTCCAGGGCTCTGTCACCCTTACAGTAAAAAAATTTTTTCGAACATTCAACTTGAACCTCCTATGCTCCAATTTACACCCATTGTCTTTATTGGAAATGAATATACTGGATTTAAATACTTTGTGGCACTCAGTCCCAGGTAAAACCGAAATAAAACTGGACAAACAAAAATCATATGCTAAAATATTTGTGTTACCTCAGCACTGTACCCAGCCTTGCAAGCTATACCACTGAGAATGGTGTGAAACATTTATGACAGAGGACACTGCCCCTGTGCTCTGTGCTCACGTGCCTTTCCTGTTCTGTAGAAGACCTGGCTATCCAAATGATGAAAAGACAAAAGTCATGACATAACATGGTTATTTATTAACAATTAGACTGAAATTAATAAATTCCATGATTAAAAATTCCTAACTGTTTCACTTGCAGACAGTTTTTTTTGAGACAAGAGTAGGTGAAGAATTTATTTGCCATAAGAATTCTCAGTTGATATTTTTGTGCAGTTTTCCTCTTTAAGAGTTTGTAAAAAGAAAACTGAAAATTACACTTCTAGCCAGAATAAGCCTGATGACTGAATGTCCCATATAGACATAACTTACATTTGTAAGACTTGGCTTACTACTAGAGCATATATAGCCTATGCTAGTGGAGATTGTACTGGAAGAAGCAGTCGTGTGTCTGTATTTGGAGGCTTTACTGGCACAGGGACCCAAGTAAAATCCATGTAAGCATAGCTCAAACCAAATTTTTATTTTGGGAACAGTTCTTTCTTGACCATCGTGATATTATTGAACTATCATAACAATGTAATGATTTGATGTTGGGGGTCATTTCTATTTTGAAAATGATTCCTCCTCAGTGAAGCCAGGGTCTAAATTTCTAGTCAGGACCTTTGTTACAAATGAGCATCTCCAGTGAAATGTGTGTGCAACCATCCTTTGTTTTCCTTTCCCAGACCAAAGGCAGAAGCTGCTTACTTCAAAAGACCAAGTAGTTTTGAAAACACATTTTATCATTGGCAAGTACAAACCAGTGAGTCATGAGTAAGTTTTCAACTCAGCAAAGGTAACGTGCCAGATGCTCAATCTGTGTACAAGCATGAATCAGTTTTATCCTGACAGATGTTGGTCTGACTTCTTAATGTGTCCAGAGATGGTGCTGCTAATACTTTGCTGCACCTTTAGACTGCACTTCACTTTTAGAAATTTCCTTTCTGACTTAATCTTGCTGCACTTTAAGCTCACTAGTACCTCTTCAGATTGCAGCAGGCATGAAGGATGTTTATTTTATTTTGTTTGCAGTAACCTTTTATGTATCTGAAAATGTTTCCCCTCAGTTTTCTTATTGACAGCCTCAACTCCAACATCTGTCCTTTAGATAGTGTGCTCTAAACCATCACCTTTCAGATTAGTGGAGCTGGGAAAAATTAGAGAGTTCCCCCCTACACTTATGGTTGCTGTATTGCCAGACACGAGTTTCTTTTAGTGTGCTCTCTGGTTGGATGTGGAAGGTGTTTTCTCCAGGGACCAGGTAGCTACTCCACAACCAGTAGCACTAATACCAGTAACAGTGTGGTTACTGACATGTCTGTCACCACAGCCTGATATGATCAGAGGTAGCTTCTAGGCAATGGAGATTAATCTCAGTATGCCTGTGTGAGAAACATTCTCTTTTTTGTTTTACTGGATCTTCTCTTTGGGGTGGAGATTTAAGAGTGAGGTGCTGGTTAGGTTGGAACCCACTAGGGACCATTAGCATGCAAGACTAGACAAACTGGTGCTGGAATGAGGTAAGGAATACCAATTCCAGATGGAATAAAAAGTAGTCTATTAGAAAGAATTATTTAAGTCATGGGGATGTTTCTGTTTATTTGGATTTGAGCAAGTATGTTTTTGTCTATAGTAATGCAAACAAAAACTATTTGTCCAAGGCAGGATTTGAGAGTTACCCAATAAATACTATATGAGAGACAATCACCCTCTGTATTCTTAGAGAAGAGCAATTCTTGAGTGGTTCTAGAAGTATATGAGTCTTGGTCACAAGAAATATCAGTGTATTGGGTCTGACAGAGACAGAGTTAATTTTCCCCATAGCAGCTCTCCTAGTGCTGTGCTTTGTATTGAGAGATAGAAAAGTACTGATAACTGGAAGCTTTTAAGGCCAAGCTGGATGGGGCTCTGAGCAACCTGATCTAGTGGGAGATGTACATGCCCACGGTAAGGGGGTTGGAACTAGATGACCTTTAGGGTCAGCTGACCCAAACTGATCAAAGGGATATTCCATACCATATGATGTCAGCCCAACAATAAAAGCTAGGGACAAGGAGAGGGATCTGCTTATTTACCTTTGCTTCCATGCGCAGTCTTTGCTTTGCTTTCATTAAACTGCTTTTATCTTTGACCCACATGAGGGTTTTTTTCCATCTTATTTTCTTCCCCTTGTCTGCTGAGAGGGTGGTGGGTGATAGAGAGGCTTGGTGGGCACCTAGCACCCAATGAAGGTTAAGCCATCACAGTCAGTCAGGAAGATATCTTCACTGTAACTAAGGTAACTGCAGAGCAGTTTAGAATGATGAGCCTGGGGGCTGGGTTTCAGGTGCTACCCTGTTAAGAGTGAACAAGAAACTGTCCCGAAGAACAGTTTAACTCATTTGAGAACACAGCAGATGTGTTCTCACAAAGGCAAAATATACTCCATTCTATATGACATTGGCTGAGTTTTCAAGCATGCCAGTACAATTCTGCTGAAGTTAGTGGAATATACAGACACCAGAGGCAGAAATGATTTGTCTTTGAACCTCAAACCTTTGTACCTTGCTGATTAGGTAGCATATGTTCTTTGGGGCTCTTATATTTTCCATCTTTCCTTGTAGCCGGCAACAACTATGTGTACCAAATATTAAGGAGGTAAACAAAATACACACATACGGTAAAACACAGCACTCTCAGATGTGTCAGCAAATACCAGGAACTCAACCCAGATATGGTCTGAGAAGAAAAGTGGTTGATTGAGTTTGTATTTTTCCAAAACATCTGATTTTGCTGTTCTTAGAATTTGATGACCAAAAGGGAACGTTAGAAAAAGTAATGTTCCCAAAAGCATAACAAGAGAATAATCCCATTTCTGAAATATGAAAGGCAGGATTTTAAAAATTATTTATTATTTTATGGGAACTGTATGAGTGGAATCATCAGTTTTGTCCTGGACTGCTTGGTTAGTGTGATGATGGGATTTGTGCCACTGTTGACATAACATGAAATTTAACTACCTTCTTTCTTCTGCTGTAGTGATGATTTCTTCATCCTTTGTTTTGTTTTTTGTTCTAAGGGAATGTGGTATGTTCACAAAGCAGGACTGGCTGTTATCAATACCTCATGACAGTTGCTGGAATCACAATGTGCAAGTCAGGACAGCCTCTAGGTTTAGGAGTAACATCAAGAGTGTGCACAGCAATATGTAGTAGTTATGTTAGCAAGCCACAGACAAACATCATGGAATAGCTGACACCTGCAAGGAAGAAGCTGTCATAACTCTGGAGGCTGTCAGAATCAGTAGTAGCCACCTTCCATAACAAGAGCATCTGTCATCATAGTGAAACTGCTCTGCTGTAAGAAAGAATTAAAGATAATGTCATTGTCTAAGAGCAAGCATGTGTAAGCCCTCCTGAGAAACTGAACAACTGCCATCAATGCACTTGAATGGCTTTACTGTGCTCTAGTGATGAAGGGGAAGGGAACACAATGTTCTTTTGAAATACAGACTGGATATATTTGTCCTTTTGATTTTATTAATTTTTCTCCCCAACTCTTTTACAGGCTGCACCAAATAGGTTATGGGGTTTATTGTTGTAGACTTGTAAATTGGAAAAAAAGTCAAAATGGTAGTCTGGAATATTGGGACCTTGCAAACCTTGGCAAGTAACTTACAGCAACAGTGTGAGTGTGCTCTGTGTGGCGCTGCTGGAGTTTTCCTTGCCCAGAATGATCAGGTCTTCTCTGGTTGTTCTCACTGTTCAACTTAATGAACGACAGCCTTTATCCACAGTGTATGTTTGAACCTTTGGGAGAGCTGCTGGAAATTTTGTAGAGGTTATACATTTATTTGTTTTCCTGAGAGCTGTTGTGATATTCCAGAGTACTGCAGAATAATGTGGTGTTGACCCACACAAGGTGAGTAAATCAGCTTGTCAGAAACTCAGAGGAAAATAATCATATTGAAAAGGAAAAAGCAGGAACATACCCGGAACAGGTATGTGCTAAAAGCCCTTTTTGTGACCGGTGAATCTATGGCATAATTCATATTTCCTTGTATCTGAGGGAATTCAGAGGGACAGATTCCCACCCGTCCTTAAATTTAATCCTTGCATGACATGCTTTGTTAACTGGAATACCCGTGTTTCTAGTCTGGGATCGATTTGGTGCTACGCTGTGTGCGTACGCGTGCCACAAATGGAAGGTGGAGAATCCTAGGATGGGGTAAAGAGATTCATTCTCTGTTACTCCAAGTTTCTTCCTTCATTAATTCATTGGTTTAGCGTCTCATGTGGAATCTTTTTGCTAATTTTAAAGGCCATAGCAGTTCCACGTTTGTGCCTTGAGGGGCTGCATGCTTCAGCTAAGGTACTTCCGTAGGAAGTTTATTTGGTGCAGCTGGACTGCAGCGTGCTCTCTTCATAAGGAGGCACTGGATCTGGAGAGAGCTCAATGTGAGCATCATCCATGGAAGTCTTCATGGTGGCCTCCTCGTAGGATGGAGGCAAACATACAGTGAGGAACGTGGCATCAGGGAGCAGAGTGGAGTAGTGGAAACTCTGATCACTGTTCCAGGGCAGCACAGAAAGGAAGTTGGACACATCATGTTCAGGCAGGGCCTCGGGGAGGTCAATGCTGAAGATCTGCCCCTGTGGAGTGGGGCGCTGGCAACGGCGGTACAGGAAGAGCAGCAGGAATGCCAGGAAGAGCATCATGGTGGCAGGCAGTATGATGCACAGAAATGGCTCTATGTCGTCTTTGGTTGAACTTGTCTGTTGTCTGCTCTGTAATTAAAGCAAAGAGGTAGTGTATTGGATTCCAGGAGACCTCTCAGTGGGGGAGAAAATACAATCTCTGTCT
Organism: Chloroceryle aenea; assembly: GCA_013399075.1. Classification (NCBI taxonomy): domain Eukaryota; kingdom Metazoa; phylum Chordata; class Aves; order Coraciiformes; family Cerylidae; genus Chloroceryle; species Chloroceryle aenea. The sequence goes on from VWZY01005334.1 coordinate 455,669, forward strand.
GTCCCTCATATCACCTTGTCATTGCTTTTCCAAGTTACTTTCTGTCGTCATTAGTAGTACATCAGCAATATATTTAGCAGGCTTGTGAATTGTCAAATTCTACTTGCTGGTCCATTAAAACAAAATACTTTGACAACGAGAGACAAAAGAAATGGAGGAGTTACAAAGAGTCCTGGGTTTCTAGAAAATCCTGTCCCCATGGACACCAAAAACCAACCAGCTGGAACTGTATGTATTTGGGTATGAGATTTTATTGCTCTTGGATTATGTGGGACCAGTCCCCTTTGTGAGAGATTGATTATGCTTTTAAACCTGGAGAACACTGAATTACAGAGGAGCAGGGCTGGTGAGACACTATCTAGCATTGTATCTTTCTATTTGGAAAGCTCTACTTTAAAGAAGAAATATTAGAACAACGAATCCTTTCATCAGGACCCACTGCCTACAATACTGGTTATTTGGGCTGTTCTACCCTTACAGGCCAGCCCCCAGTGAATCACAGTGTGTCAGGACAGCCTGGATGGGGGCTCTTTCTTGAGCTTGTTCTGCCAGCTATCCAAGAACAGTTTTCCTTGTTTAAAATTGTGGAAAAATAAATTCCGGTGTATTGACAGCAACTGGTCAGCTTAGTCTCCTGTAAAATACGTCCCAAAAAGACTCTGGCACAGATTTTGAATTGTGCTGTAGTGTTAGCAGGAGTTACAAGCTGTTTTTCAAAAAATAACATTTATGTTTGTCTATTATATTAGCTTCTCTTAAATTTTACTCTTATTTCCAGTCTGACTCTAGCTCTAGTTTTTCATAACTGGCTCGCATTCAGAGTCTAATCTACAGAGGGGAAAACTTCAAACCCTAAAATGCTGTTTATAGTCAAATCATTCCTTTTGTAGTACTTGAAGACTAATCTCTTTCACAAATTTTTTCACATTTTTATGGTGAGACTAAACAGATCAATAGATCAAATTTCCTTTATTTTGAACAAAGACAGCCTTACAAGCCAGGAGAACTTGAGTAGTTCTTTCCTTTCTTTTGAGTGGTTTCTTTTTGGAAGCAGGGGTGCAAATGTGCTATTTGCAGTAAAGGCTTTGTGAAAAGGACTGGTAACTCCAGTGACCCCTTCTTAGTCTACAAAAACTTTCTCTTCTTATTCTTCCAAGAATCACGATCATTCTTTCAGCTGAGGTAATGCAGGTCTGAAGCCAAAGCCATTAAAGTAATTTTAAAATACATTGAAACTATTGTGGATTAGCTATTAAGTGTTTTTACTCCAGCTGTCTTTTACCACGAAAATGCATACTAAAGAACTATCTCATATTTACTGTTCATTTCTTATTAAAGAGACTCTGGCAGTACAAGCTGTTGTCTTACCTGACCATTAAATGAGCTACAGGAAACAGCAGAGTTGAAAGAAACTGTTCAGCTGTTATTCTAATGCAGGCATTAAATAATCTCTCAAAAATGAAGAGATTTTCTTAAAAATGGTTGTTAACACTTTATTATTGTGTCTTATGACATGCATAAAACACTTCACAGGGAAAATGAGAAAAACCACTCTGCATCATATTTGTGTGCTATGTATATTGAGACTCTCTGACACTGTTACGTTACCAATACTTTTATAATAAACATTTAGACGAGCTGAGCTTTTATTCATGATCAGTGAAGAGCAGGTTTTTGAGATCAATGTGTAAGTTTTGAGTTTAACATGTAAGGAGCAGGCTTTCAGTCAGGTTGAAGCAGTGGTCTTCAGATCTGTGAGTTGTGCACTACTGTGATCGTCCGTGGGGACTGGTATTCCTGAAGTGAACAGCTGTGGACTCAGTGGGGAGGGAAGAGTGGAGAAGAGCGCAGATCAGAATTGTGCACCAGCATGGATAGAGAGCCTGGGCTTGTGAGGTGGGTGTACAAGATGCAGAGCTGTGGGGAGGAAAGCCAAAAGGGAACCAAGAATGAGGATAGTAGGATTGGATAGTACTGAGAAAGGAAGTCTGAAGAGCAAATGCTGGGGCTTCTCTCTCAATGCACCAGTCTCATTCTCTCTGAAGAAGAAAAAGGAAAGAGCTAGTGACAAACTGTGAGGCAGGGGAAGAAAAGGTTAAGCTTGATAGAAGGACAAATGGTCTTGGGTCTCAGGGGAATACTTTGCTCCAAAGCCTTAGCTGGAGCGCAGCAGCGTGGACCTTGCAAAGAAATACCCATCAACAGAAATATGTAAAATATCTTCTTGTTGCAGATGCCAATTTGCATATAATGGTAAGAAAATGGAAGAAGAGAAACTATTTTTATTATAAGATAGCTCAGATGGCCAGTCAGTGAGGTAGGTCTAGGACAAGCTAGATTCATTTGAATGTTAGTGTGGTTACCGAGCTGAAAGCTCTTTTTGTTTAAAAGTCCTCTGAGAGTAACCCATAGCATTGCTTCTGAAGTTACACATTCAAGCCCTCAAGACTGAATAAATGCCAGTATTTGGAAATCTGTGAATCTAACTTGAGCCACAACCCACATAATTTTTTAATGACATTATTATGTACAAAGTGCCTGCTCTATGATTGTGATGGATTGCTCGGGGAAGAAGACCACACGAGCTCAGGGTAATTTGTTGCAGGATATGTAACGTTTGTAATGACCAAGTTGGGAGACTGGGGAAGAGAGAAGATTGTCTGCTATCTAGGGATAGTGGATGCTTTTCTGAGGAGCTGTATTCCTGTCTCTGTTAGTGTTACTTAATGCTCTAGTGGGGGCAAGCCAGTTCTGCTGAGGTGTTTGTTGTGGGTTATTTATTAGTCAGACCCCACTCTGAGTGCCTGGGTTGAGATTTTTGGGTTTGGTTTGCAGAAATTTTGCATCTGTGTTGCTGTCTCTGAAGGTGAAAGAGCGGTGCCCTGAGCCTGCAAACACTCTATTACACTAAGGAATCTGAGCAAAAATGACATAGGTGATTATGAAACAGTTCATATCCTCTTGTGATTCCTGAACTGGTCCGGCAGTTGGACTAGATGATTGTTGTATGTCCCTTCCAACTAAACTATTCTATTCCTATTCTATTCTGTTCTCAATAACTACACACGTGCACCGTGACTATTTATTATCTGTGTGTATAAAACAAGATATAAGAAGTCTATCTGAAGTTACAGTAAGTCAGACCCTGGGCTGCATGCTGAGAAAGGTGGGGAGAGCAGCACCCTGAATGGCTAGTAATGAAGTCAATACTATGTCCTGTGCAGTTGTGAAAGAACAGTAAGTACATTTTACTATGATCTGCAAATAGTACCGTGTAAAGCAGTTATGTTTAAGGATTGGATAATACATCTTTCTGTATGCTGATAGGTGACATTAAGTACCAGTTTTTCTCAGTTTGTGTTTCAAAGTGCCCATAACCTTTTAAACTCAGTTAATGTGAAGCTTTAGCTTTCCTATGTGGGTGAAATAATCTGTAGGCTACTTAATGTATTGTTTGAGCTGAAATTGTTTTTAACATGTTAATACTGCCCTACAAATGCTCAGAACCTGAAGCATAAAGCACAGGAAGCTACATGTCCATTTTGATACTGCCTTCTGCCAAATATTTTATATGGACTGATTCTACACTGAGATGTATTTCAAAAAGCTGATTAACTTCTCGTAGGTATATCCATATATATATATCTCAAAAGTACTAGCAGTATTAGTCTCTGGTTTTCCTGTGGTTTTGTGCCCATTTCTGGGATGAGTGGCTAAGGGGCTACAGAAAAATGTTGTAAATATCGTGACATTAGGTATTGGAGAAATTCTATAGCCATAAAAAATGGTTTATACAAAAACCAGAAATAATTGTACTAAAATTAACCACAGGTCACTTATTAAAAAAAAAAAAAAAAAAAAATTGCTGAAAAGTTATAAACTAAAATTAAAGTTCTAAGCTGAACAAAAACTAACTTCTAAAACTGAAGCTATAAAATGAGAAACGGAGCCAGTGTGTATAGGTATCAGAAATAACAGCCAAAACTGGGAAATAAAGTTACCTAGAAATGAAACAATTTTGAGTAATTGAAATGATGGTGTAAGCAAATAAAACAGCTGCAGAACATATATAAAATAATATCTTCTACTGTTTAACAGCTGGAATTTCAAACAAAGTATGCATATGAAATGACTGAAGGAATTATTTGATAGTGTTTTCTAGACTGGTTTGGTTTTGATGCTGCTGCTTCACTGGAAATCAGTATGCTCTGTCTGTGTCATCACAAGCAGCTATTGTCAGGTTTGTACTTGACAAAAATAAGGCTCTGACTTCCATCATGAAATAAGTTACAGACATGTAAACCCAGGGAAAATATCCTTATAAAGAGAAAGGCAGAAAAGGGCTTGGGGGTAAAAGGGATTATGTTTCTAAAAAGTTCTCTGTTTTCCCAGAACTGAATTTTAGTATGATGGTTTGGCCATTGCAGGCTGATGTTTATTCTCTTCTTTTCATTTCTATCTTTGTAGGGACTGAAGCAAGGGATCAGTTTTCCCAAACACTGAACACAGAGTAGAAGTAGTAAAGCCTTTCATTAGTAATCTGTCTGCCTACATTTTTTTTAACATGCCGAGCATGTACAGTTGCCAGCTTACAGATTATGTGACCCATATCAGTTTAGATGAGCTTTTACTCATGCTTGTTGGTAAAGGAATGAAATGCAAAATGGCAGCCCAGTTGCGTGGCATTTCCATGGTGAGTAATGGAATGGGTTTAGAACTGACATCTTTGTCGAGACAAAAGAAGCCTAGTACCTGGCTTTGAAGGGAATGACTTAATAAGGCCAAACATGAGTTTAAAGGAAGCTTTTGTGTAAGGATAAAAAAAAAGAAAGTTTGTTTGTCTTGCTTAAATTTCCATTGAAGTGATTGTTTGAGTGGTGCTAGGATTTATTATGTTGTTAGTGATTTGCTAGGATACTTAGAACTTTATAAAAATTGTTTTTATTAATATTGCCCATATTTACACTAATATCTTTTGAAGCTGAATCAGGAAATTAGTATTAATGAAATGTTTTAAGTGGATTTGGAACAAAGTCTGCTTTGAAGTCATTAGGCTGAGGTCCACGCATAGGTGTGTTCCCAAGCACCATTCTACTACTTAAAGCTGATTTATTATCGCTTGCAAAAAGCAAAAACTCTGGCAAATAGAAAAACATTTTTATATGTTTTTGAACACATAATTTCAAAGTGACCCTAAAGTTACAGTTTATTTTTAAATACTTGTTAGAATGTGGTGATGCTGTTTGTTTCTTTCTCACCATCAGACAAAATCAGTCTCAAGGTGTGGAGACATTGCCATTCTAACCCCAGCAATGTTACTGATGAGGTAGACTTTGTTCAAATTGTAGAGGCATTTAAAAAGTACTTTTTCTCCTGTTTTAACCTTCCACTTCTGCCCCCTTTTATTGTATGACAATACACTTGATAGCTAACTAGCATGGCCAGTTCATTTGCTATTGCTGCTTGACTCAGACATTTATTGGGGATATATGTACACCTCACATTATTATTTCTGGTCAGACAAACCCCTTTGCTGTCTCTCAGACAAAGCCAGAAAGACAGGCTGTGTTTTCATCTCTGAGGGCTACTTCCCTCCCCCGGCTTGCCTGCATGTGATCCTCTCTCACAGAAATAATCAGCGCACAGCTTAGGGAACAAGAGTTCATTTCTGACTGCTACTGACTCTTAACATCTGCAGAAAGGGTTCATGGGACCAGATCCAAAGTGTAAACATGCATTTAAAAGAAAGGAAATCAAGGAATAGCAGAATGGTTTATGCTTAAAAGAAATTATTTCCATACCTGCTGCTCCAGCAAGATTTTTTTCCATCTAATGTTTTTCTTTCCTCACAAATGTGTTTAAAATAGCTTAACAGCAATAATTAAAAGCTTTGAGCCTATGTAATTGAGCAGTACTGCTTTGACACATCTCAATACCTGGGTATTTACTCTGTGCTATACATTGAGGCATTACACAAACGTACACACACATGCAAAGTCAAAGGACATGCCACAGAGACGAGCAGAGGGCTACAGACCTGAAGCTCTGTTTCCAGAAGTTGCCCACCTGGTTCACTGTTTAGCCAGTCATAGTTTCCCCTGTCAGCATGTCCAAATTTTTTCCAGCTGCTGCCCAAGAGCCACCTCATGCTTTCATTAACCTGGTCTTCTGTCTTCGTGCCTCTACCTTGCTTCGCTGCTTGCAACCGTGTCCCCGCCTCCCAGCCTTGAGCCAGCTGGGCTGCTCTCAGCTAATGATCCCTCTTAAATGATACCCCGTTTATAGTGGAAAAGAAAAAAGAAGTTAGACACCCCACCCCCCGCCACGTCGTCAGGAAGCCAAGCAAATAGATCTCAGAGCCTCTCTCCACTTCCAACTCAATCTCTCTGGATTTGCTTCGGTGGCCTACATTACCAGCAAAGCTGGCATCAGGTACCCGGGAGCTGGGGCTGGTAGCGCTCTGATTGGAGCGCTCCCTGCATTAGGATTATTAAAAGGGGAATTTGCATGTGAATCTGAGCCCGCATGGTCATGACTCCATGTGGATAAATAACACTGTATTTTGGTATCTAATAAGCACTTTTCCCAGCAAAAGAAAATAAATAAACCCTGCAGTGCTATGTGGAGAGCAAAGTTTCCCCCTCAGTTACACAGCGTGAAGAAGAGCCACAATCCAGGCAGGTTTTTCCTCCCTGTTGCTGGAACATACAGTAAATAGTGAGAGTGGTTTCTGGGTAGAGAGGCAAGGACAGAAGGCTAAATGCTGTGCTGAATTATTTAGCAGCGTTAGGATGTAGATGTTAATGATAAATGCAGAGAGCTCACTCTGCCAGGAAGGCTTTGGTCACTGAGAGTATACGGTTGCTTTCAGTAATGAGGAGTTGTCAGCTCAGTTAAACGAGGACTCATTTACAGCTTTCTAGGCTGCACATCGTTAAATGGCAATTGCTTCCACCGAGAAGCCTTTGTGCTGTTTATACAGAGGGAGGGGGCAGGGAAGCTTCACTGATGTATGTCAACCTCTGAAGGAGGAATACTTAATCTAAGTTGAAAGTTGAATCAAGGTTCAAGTCTTCCAGAAAAGTTGGAGGTGTCTTTTTCTGCCTTGCTGTGAGTAGAGGGAGAGGTAATAACACCGCATTCAACCGTGGTGTATTTTGTGTGGTTTCTCAAGGCTGACCTGTTCAACAAAAACTGTTCAGGACTGATAGAAACTCGGGGTCAGAATTGTAACCTCTTACTGCTTGCTTGGACTTTGTTTTGTCAACTCTTCTTTTGAGATTATGGCTCCCAGAAAACTGCAGGCCTATTTGGCAGCAAGCTGAAATCTTGCAGCTCCAACGATGACAGTCAGAAGTGCCAGCACTTGACATTTCCAACAAGAGGACTCTGGAAGAGCCTATTCCAAGGCTGGCTGTGATCCGGGCAACTGCAGAGTGCAGCAGGTGAACCTGGGCTGTGAGAAAGAGAGCAGCTTGTTTGATAAATCCATCCCATTTTGTTACTGAAGTTGCCAGGTGAGCAGTGTACAGGGAGTGATAGTATTGAATGAAAGGTTGTTCTTGGTACCGAAGCAGCCCTATTGCTCACTGGAAACTGAGCCCTGCTCTTGCTTCTGCCGAGGAGGTGCTGCGTGAAGCTGACCACCTCAGCAAAGCCTTTGCACATTCGTGAGAAGATTCTGCCTTTCCTCAGTGCCTTGCTTGTCATCTTGCAAAGCGCTTTCAGAGGCGCAGTGAGTGCTTGAAGCTGCACCCAGAGTCTGAGCAGTTGCTCTGTGAATTACAACATCCCCCGAGGCGACAGGTCCTAAATGTAGCTTAACAAGTTACACCAAGACAGAGAAATAGTTCTGACTTGGTGTCTTTAGACCTTGTGTAGAAGCAAGAATGACAACTATCTTTCCCAAACTGCTGTTAAGAAAATAAATTCCTTAAGGAATCATGTGACTGTGTAACTTTAATCTGTCATCTCACGTGCAAGCAGGAAACATTTATATACTATCTTAATTAGGGTCTTAGTAATACAGCCCCTAAGATTATTAATGCTATTTTTAAAAGCTTGCTGTAAATTTGCTTTGGGACTGTGTCATGAATAATGAGGAGAAGAAAAAAAAAAATGTCTGCTTTAAATATAAACCCCTTGTTTGGCATCCTTGGTTTCTAGTTAGATGAATTTTAGCCCCAAAATAAGGCATGCACTTTTAAGACTCGCTGACCTGATTTACCATGTGCGGCTTTGAATTCTTGACCTCTCTGGAAAATGTTTAAGAATGTTTTAATTTTGTAGAGTTGAGGCCAAATGGGAATTTGGGGAAATGTGGTGGCCTTTGTCATGAAGGTAATTAGAATATAAAATTATGACTGTCTTTCTTGCTTTAGTGAGAGAAATAGGGATACTGTCTTTCTACTGCCAGTGATCAGATGCTCAGCTGACATATTGCCTTTGTAGAGAAGATCTGTTCATGTGCAGAACTGGAGCAGTACCACTTGAGATTGGATTTGTAGTGACAAATCTACCGTAGATGTCTACTAACCCTGTGGAGCACACATGAAACTTATTTCTCTTTCATACAAAGCCTTCAGAAGTACCACCAGAGCTTAGGCATGCTGTAGTGTGGAAGTGGAGGGCAGGAGGAACACCCTTGATTCCAAGCCCCATGGCCAGACATCAGGTTTGCTGCTTTGAAGCACAAGGCGGGTTGACCTCTGGAGATCTTCAGACCTTCACATGGACAGAACTTCCTTCTCCCTCCAAAGGCTTTCTGATTTGAAATAGTTTAATAGTTGCCCTGTCAAATACTCTGGAAAACATAGCTGGCATGAAATGGTACCACCGAATTGAGTAACGTTTGGTAAAGGTTTGTAAAACAATGTCAATATGGTGTTTTAAATTGAAGCGGTGTTGAGGTGCTTCCAGTATTCTATCAGGGCAGTAAGGAGACACTTTCTGAGGAAGCCACTGCAGAAAACAGGCACCTCCCCTGTCCTTGGTGCAAATCTCAAACTGTCTGTCATAACTAATTCCTTTTTCTGAGATCTCTGGCAGTGTTCTGTCTCTGGCAGATCTCAGGTGGCAGTGTTAAGTCCAGACTATGTTGCCACGAATATTGGTAGGGAACAGAATATCCACAGTGCCTTAGATGCCTGTCAAATTTCTTGCTACTTTCTGCCCCCCATTTCTTCCCTGTTTCTTTCAGGCTGTGGTGAACCTTCCCTGCTTGAACGACCGTGCTGCTGCAAGGGGGGGGTGTGAGGGCTGACACAAATAATGCAAAACTTATAGTTGGTGAGGTGTTACCAATGTAAACGGCACTGTGTTGTCAGGTGTAGATTCATCGAATGAAATGGAGATAATCACTTTGCCTATAACCAGCTGGTAGGTGCTTCTGTGTCCTTCAGGCAGGAGTGGTGTTGGCTCCCATCCATTCCCTTTCATTTGGGTAACTAAGCAATTCATAGTGATTTGCTCTTTTTTTGGTAAGTTTTTCACGATATTGAGATTTTGGCTTTGCTTTTTTGTTAATCATCAATACATTTGCTTTTCAAAACCAAAGCACCTTCTGAAGAGCAGTCTCTTCCTCCCATTAAGCTAAAAACACTGTCACTTCAAAGGGGAGACACAAGCTGGCATATCCCTGCTGAAAAGCAGTATTCTGGAGTGCAGCATTTGTGGACGAGCTGTGCATGCTCACCACCTGGAGAAATGTGGACAGGGAGATCCGGTTACAAAGTATGTGCACAGTGATGCTGCAGACCCTGGCGTGGGAGCAGCAGTGTCTGTGTGAGCAGGAGAAGGCACTGCTGAGGTATTGATCTGATGCTGCAGAAGGGTAGCTGAAAGAAAAACCTTTAGAGGGAGTGCTGGTGACAGACCACAGGTCACTGCCAGAGCAGGATTGCTTCCTGCAGAATATCCCTTAAAGTTTTGTGAGTGTAATGACACTTGAAAAGGTCTGTGGCCATGGCAGAGTGCTGGTGACTGACCAGCATCCATCTGATAACACTGTCTAGGGCTTTGGGGTTTTCTTGCAATCCTTTCAGGGTGCTAGGACACTGCCCAACCTGCTGCATGAGAGCACTGTCCAAAAGTCAGCTGTTACCTTTTGACTTGGGCAGCAGGCAGTGTCTGGTAGAGATGTGCTCAGAGGGATTGGAAGCTTTCAATGCCATGCTGTGAGGTTCCCTTGAGCAGCCAGGTGTCTGCAGCACTGGGGAGCCCAGTCTGTCCTGCAGCCGCTGCCCAAGCCCATCCTGCCCTTGGGGCCTGGGTGTGCGGTCACCTCTGTCAGTGTGCCTCTGAAGAACATTTCTCTCTCCCGGAGACCACAGTGAGGTCAAAGGCTGTAAAACATTAACATTTTTTGGGGGAAGGAAGCTAACCTTAAAAAACATGACACATTTTTCCTCATTGTTCTAAACACTCTGTGTGTGATTAAAGTGCTAGGGAATTTATTTTAATGCTAATTTGTGTTTTGGGGAAAGGGAGCTTCCCTTGTGAATATTGATTTTTATTTTTTAAGGAAATGTGAATTAAATGTTTGGGCATCTTTTCTATTTTCACAATCAGAAATGCCCATTTTATTTATTCTGCCTTCCCAACATTGTCAGACCCACTCCTCTTTGGACTAATCTTGGTGAAAATTGTACTGCCATCCTGGGCTCTGACTCTGCTGTCAGAGTGAGTTGTCGAAATTTCGCCGTTGACTCTGCACAAAGGGACAGATGTTAAGCTCTGTATATTGTCTTACTTCTGATAGCTAGGTGGGCTGTGGGCCAGTTTCCCACTGCATTATATGACTCCTAGTCAGTTTGATAGAAATCAAGCAAGGGGACTTTTTTCTTTTTGTTTTAGTAAAGCTTAACTCAAAATGCATTTATCTGGCGTAAGGAATACACTGTAAAAATCGCCATGGCAGTTTAGTTAGCCCAGGATCTGAACTCCAGTTGCTTGAACATTTATGCAGGGTAAGTCATCCCAGCTCTGTAGCCTCCAGGAGATTGTGTGGCCTGTTGCCCTGGAGCCTGTGGCATGGCTTATTGGGAGCTTTGCTTTCAATCCTGAAGAAAAAACATACTGAACTGATTCTGCTTCTATGTGAGGGGTTCTTCCTTTCAGGCTGTCACCTGCAAATAGGCATCCTCTGGTTTTCCAAGGCACATAAAAGATTGGTTTTGCAACTTACTCAAGACTGTTTTTTTTCTTCAATAATTAAAAATGAACTTTGTAGCACATCACCTAAACAAGAATAATAATGTATATATATGCACAAAGCATAGGAATAGAAAAGAGCTTTCAATTAGGTAACACTTCCACCATTTTACCATAGCTTGGTAAACTTGTTGCTGAGTTAGATTTACTTTTGAGTGATTCAGGTTTACCCCTGTTCTTCTGGGGAATCCTGAACTTGGACTAGAAACTGGGTTGTCTTGTACCAGTAATAAACCAGAGGAAGCAAAGGTTAGCTAGCCGTGAGGATGGTGAACTGCCTCCCTTTTGATGTTTCTCAGAGCTGGCTTCTCCAGCTATTTAATCTGACCTGAATTTCAGAGGGAGTGTCTGTGGTCCTCTCTCCCAAAATGGGGTTGTGAGCAGTATGCAGGCATCTTTGCTGAGATGGAATCATAGGATCATTTGCATTGGAACACCGTTATGGCATATATGGCAACAAACTTTGAAGGAGAAAATGCAAATGTCTGGTTAGCCTCCAGCTGAACTTTTAACGGTAACCTTTTAAGATTTATCTGCATTTGACCAAACACTATGTATCTGTATCATATGGTACTGTTCACTGTAGTTGATGTTGCTCACCCTGACTGTTGTTGACCTTGTGTGATGCTGGGTAGGACTTAGATGTGGGACCTCACAAGCAATCTGCAAAATTTTGTGCTGCATTTATTCAGGAAGCTGGGAACTGGTGAAATAATAGTGGAAAAACCTACAAAACTTAGATTGCCCAAATTTCAATCTCTCTTGTAATACATTTGAAAGGTTAAAAAATCCCACCCAAAACAGCAAAAACCCAAACAATAAAACTTCCCTGTATCAGTGCATAATCTATATTGGTATCATAATTGCAGAAAAAAGTTTAGAAAACAGAGACTTCACTGATGTATTCTCGTCTCTTCCCAACATTCTTGTTTGGGGTATGGACTAGAAGTTAATCATTCTGTTATGCCTTGGTCTGGGTATTTTATTTTACTTGTTTTTCCATAGTCCAGGAGCACTGAATATCTTTCATGAATACCATCCTCTTGGGTTCTTTTGCTCAGCAGCTTCCCTTTAAGCCTTTTTCTTTCTTGTTTTGTTTTTTTTTTCCCCTTTGCTGGTGTGGCTTAGGGTTGTTTTGGGCTTTTTTAGATGTATAAGTCACTCACGTTGAACATCACTTTTAAAAAAATCACTGCTGTTACAATAATCTTTTAGTGTGTTTGGATTTTTTTTTTCCCTGAGTGTCTTTTCAGGTTGTTGCATTTTCCTTCATTATTGTGCAGGGCTTTAGGTAGCGCTTTATACTTCTTTGGCAAGATTGCTAATGAGAGTGTTTGACAAGAGTATCTAATTCTGGCCACTGAGTGATCCTACTAAAACAAGTCAGCCCAAATAATTACAGTTGATGATGATGCAATTTTTACTTGGCCTATAATGACTTAAGTTTTAACCCATTTAGCAATTGAACATTTAGCAGTTCTTTGTTTGAAACTATACAATTTTCTGCTAGAGCATTGTGAATCCCTGTATCAAATCCCTTGACACTGTATCTAAATACAGCAGTCTGTTTGTATTTGTGGCTAATGCAGTAAATTTTATACAAAATCATGATCATATCTTTATAGCCTGATTTGGGTAACGTCATTTGCTAACAAAAACCTATCAAGTCTAGATGGCAAAGGAATTAGTCTGATACTGTTGCTTAGAACCAACGTACAGTATTCTGGAGAATAATCTGACGTAGTGGTGGTTACCCAGCTCTCACTGACTCGTCTCTAGCATGGATCAGGCAGGTTCTTTGCTTCTCCTTATCCCCAAGTTATCACTGGTTAGGTGGCTTCCCTGAAGCTGCAGATTGCACCCGTATGAGAATGGGGGCTGTAAGTTGGAAAACACTTGTAGTGCTGTGTTTAGTTGTCAAGAAAGGGCAATGGTTCCTTGGCCTTTGTCCCTTCAGTGCAAGGGAGAAAATTATTCCTGTCCAAGGACTTCTGAATCCATATGAAACTCCCTGAATTGAGATGTGCATTATTTAACAGGTCATCAGCTGAAAGGCATTGGGCAATTTTGTGCTGTTTTCATTTAAGTGAACTGGAACATCCCTTTGCTTGAAGTTGACACACATGTCGTGTACAGTTACAATTCAGATTTCATGTCCTAAAACTGAATCTCCTGTTGTGAAACTAAAGATTTCTACTTCTAATTTATGGAGAAATTGCATGGTGTCCTGCAAACTGTAAAATAAAACTTATTATAGAAATGAATACCCAAAGAAAATCTTTTATATAAAAAACACCCCAAGTCTGTAGGCATGGCAAGAGCTTAATTTTCTGAAGTGCACTTGTTAATGGTTCAACTTGTCAGCAAAACTGCAGTCAAGTCTAGATCTGAGGATAAGACTCTTTTTGCACAAAGACAGAGCAGCTAGAGGGGATGTGATGGACCTGATGGTCACCAATGCAAGTGAGCAAATTGGTGACATCAAGATTGGAGGCAGCCTGGGCTGCAGTGATGACACACTAATGGAGCTCACAGTTCTGAGGGATATTGTTCAGGCAAGGAATAAAATCAGGACCCTGAATTTTAGGAAGGAAAACTTCCAGCTCTTCAAGGAGTTAGTCAATAGGACCCAATGGGAAATGGCCCTCGGGGACAAGGGAGCAGAACAGAGCTGGCAGATCATGAAGGAAGCTTTCCACAGAATGCAAGAGCCCTTGATCCCTGGGTGTAATGAATCAGGCAAGGAAAGCAGGAGACTGACATGGCTGAGTTGAGACCTCCTGCTCAAACTACAGGGCAAGAAGGAACCGCAGAGTCAGTGGAAGCAGGGCCAGGTATCTAGGAAGAGTATAGGCACACTGCCCAGTTTTATAGGGATAGGGTCAGGAAGGCCAAGGCACAGGTGGAACTGAACTCAGCAAGGTATACAAAGAATAACAAGAAGGGCTTCTACAGCTATGCCAGACAGAAAAGAATGGCCAAAGAAAGTGTACCCCCTACCCTGGCCGATGAACAAGGCTGGCAATTTGGTAACAACAGATGAGGAGAGGGCTGAAGTATTTAAAAACTCTTTTTACCCTGGCAGCCTTTCTTTCCACATCTTCAAAAAGGGCCTGAAAAAGCACCCAGGAAATTACGGGCTAGTCAGCCTCATCTCCCTCCTTGGAATGGTGATGGAACAGCTCATTCTGGAGGTCATCTCTAAGCTTGTGGAGGAAAAGAAGGTCATCAGGAGTAGTCAGTATGGATCTACCAAGGGGAAATTATCTTGACCAATCTGATAGCCTTCTGTGATGATGTGACTAGATGGGTAGATGATGAGAGGGCAGTGGATGTTTTCTACCTCGACTTTATCAAGAATTTTGATACTATCTCCCATAACATCCTCGTAGATAAGCTTGGGAAGTGTGGGTTTGAGTGGACAGTGAGGTGGATGGACAACTGGCTGAATGACAGAGCTCAGAGGGTTGCGATCAGTGATGCAATTTAGTTGTAGTCCTGTAACTAGTGGTGTTCCCCAGGGGCAGTGCTGGCTTCAGTCTTCTTGAACATATAACATCTCCTACAGGAAGCTGTCACTGAGTAGTTATAACGGAGCCAGATTGCAGAGGCAGCACTAGACCTGACTGGTTAGAGACATTTGTGTTTGATGTTGCTCTTCAGGTTTTAATTTTTACTTTATTTGGCTCCAAACATTGCCTTTTGCTATGTGCAGGATGATGTCTCCTTGAAAGGGATGCCTGTCCAGCTAGCCTGGCTTGGTTTGATGACTCAGGCTCTGAAAGAGATGCTGAAAGTGATGTAGTTTGGCACTTGTGCCCTGCCCCAGGCTCTTCTTTCTCATCCTGTTTTTCTTCAGCAGTCACTGCAGATTTGTGCTGTTGTCCAGGAAAGCACAGCTTACCCTATAGCTCCTCACCCCCCACTCTCCTGGCAGACACTTAATGGTGGTCATCCTTCTTGTCCCACTCTCAATACAGCTCTGCCTAAAAAATTCCGTGGCATGCTGTTCCACTGCATCTGTTCCATCCCTCTTACTGCTCTTGTTCCCCTGAAATGCTAAAGGAGATCTGATTGAAAACTTGTCAGAAAAACATTATTATTGAATTAGATTTTAAACCTTCATTTTTTCCTTCCCCCCCCCTGCCCCCCCCCGTGGTTGGCTTTTCAAACTAATAATATTTATTCTCTTGGGATTAGGGCTGGTCACAAAAGTCTTCACTGAGATTTCAATTATTTAGCATCCTTTTAAAAGAAAAGGTAATGTATGCAAGAGAGATGTAAGATCTGCTCTGATGACCATCCCTGCAGCTGGGATTTTAAAAGAACATTTTTATCAGGTTGCTCACTCTTGTGGTGCCACCATTGCAGTTCTGCTCAGAAAGTGATTCCTGTGTTTGCTCAAGTGAAAAATAATTGCTTTTGTGGCTAAGTGTTTCAGTCCGAGAACCTTGTCATCTTCCTCTCCTTACATGAGTTACTGCAATGCATTTTCAAAACTATTTTTCACTTTCTCATTGTTTGACATTCATGTTTCCCAAGCTTGAACATTTGTTTCTTTCTGACTGGGCACTTAAAGGGATAGATATCACTATAGCATCTTACCCAGTTTTATTTTGATCTGTTCCTCTCCCCATAGTCTCTGCCTGGTAGAAGCTGATCTGAAGTCCAAAGCAGTCTGCCAGAGATGTAACATTCAAAACCACAGTAAATAATTGATAAATGCCACATAGGAAAGTATTCTAAATTGTTTTAATCTTAAGTAATTTTGTTTGAGTGTGGTAGGGAATGAGGATGATGAGAGACCTCCTCAGAAGTGGTCATGCTAACCACAGCAAGCAAAAATAATTCACCTTGGTCACATTTCCTCAAAATTGCACACACAGCCTGATTAATGGTTTGGGTTTTATAAATTTTTTTTTTCTCTCTTCTCCTCTTGTCTTCTTTCTTCTCCCTTCTTCTTTCTTCTCCCCTCTTCTTTCTTCTCCCCTCTTCTTTCTTCTCCCCTCTTCTTTCTTCTCCCCTCTTCATTCTTTCTAGACTATGACCTAGATAACTGGTACTTACATCTAAACTGTTTTGATTTTGTCATGATTTAGGGTCAGGATGGCCCCTTAGACCTATAACAGCCACTCTGATAACCCCCCCTCCCTCCTCAAAGGGCAGAAGAAAAGGAATAAGGGAGAGAGACTTAATGATTAGAGAAGGAAACTAGAAGACCTTGAATAAAAATGAAAATAATAATAACGAAACTAGAATATTTATAAATATATACAAAACCCNTTTGGTATTCTGTTGAGTTTTGAAATCTGGATGCTGAGTGCACTGTTCTAGGACATTGTGTCAGACATTTTGGATACAGTTCAACTTGCATTTGTTTACAGTGATATGAGATGTTAAGAGGTTTATCCTGATGCTAGGTTCTTTGCCAGATCAGAGATTTGAGTTCACTCTGTTTCACATGGCTCAGTGGACAGAACACAGGCCTGGTTCTACTTTCGATTTCTACTTCTGTCACAGGTTCACTTAGTGGTGAAAATAAAGGTTTCTCCATCTGTAAAACATGGATAAAGAATCATCTATCCTGGAGAAAGCGTGCTTCCAGCAGGATTACTAAAAATATTGTTCCATTATTACCATGATGACACTTTCTCAGTGTTCGGGTGCATGGATGTGCCAGTGGTCTCCTAAGCAACCCTACTGTGCATTACCTGTTGCATTCCCTTTAGTCTTGTACCTGAAGTATGTGTTGCTGTCTCCAGTTTGCCTTTCTGTTATCCCTCCCATAAACTCTTTACCATTTTTTGTTTGGTTTGGGTTGCTTTGTTTGTTTGTTTGTGTTTTGGTTTGGGGTGGTTTTTTTTGGTGTGTTGTTTTTTTTTCTCTCTCTTGCCAGATTATCCCATGGGTCTACAGCTCTGGGATAATCAAGAGGCCAGTGGTGTAGATACTTTGGGCCCTTTCGAGGTCAAGGACAAATTTTTGTTCATCCCATCTGTCAAATGGTACTGGTGACACTGGGCACTCTCGGCACCCTGTCAAAAAATAACAGGAAAGAAGTCTGCCTTAGGACATCAGGGAGCTTTTAACTTTTGGTTGACCATAGATAAATACAGCGTAGCCAGTAGTAAACCTACATCATGGGGAAAAAACATCAGTTTTGAAATCCTATTCATTATAATACATATATGTTACTAGATGACCTCTAGAGGTCCCTTCCAACCCAGGCATTTCTATGTTTCTACTTCTATAAATAAATATATGTCATGAAGTGAGACCAGAGTAACTTGATGACCATGTCCAATCTTTGGAACTTGTAATCGCAGAGGAAGGAAGAGCTTTAGCAAAGCTGTTGAGACAATGTGTGGTTTCATGTGGTTTGATGGGTGCTATTCCTCCACTGGGCTTCCTGAGAGACTGATTTGTGGTATTCTCCAGAGGGAGTTGAGAGAGCTGACCCTCCTGGACCTAAGTCAGCCCTTCAAAATTGAACCATAATCACTTTTTTTATGATAGATATGTTTGGTAAAAACTTCTATAGGATTTTTTCATCACTGGCTAGTTAACAAAACCAAAAGCAATCTGTTAAATTTTGTCTACTAAGCATTAAATGTCCACTGCCTCTTCTGCATCCTGTTCTGCAATCTGGTGTATAAATTCAGTGACGTCACTGTATGGGAGAAAATGCTTGAGGTGTGGCTGTTTATTTCTTCTTTTTTATTATCAATTGTTATTATTTATTTTTAAACATATTTCTTGACAGCCGATTTCTTTGTCAAGTGTTATTAACCCTTTCGTTATATCCTCTATATAACTACAAAGAAAGTTCATTGCTGCCACTGTTGTGGAGCTCTTCCTCTGACACCGGTGGGAGCAGATGCCATGCTAGTCTGGCCCCACCAGTTAAGTGAGAAGACAGCTGGGAATTTGTACATGTAAGGAGTGAGTGAAATAGTGGAACAGTACTTTCTGTATTTATCCAGTTGCTGGTGTACATAAATGAACGCTGTTTAGGAGGACATTAACATCTTTCTGATGGGATCTGAGATGTGTGGAACAGCAGAAGTTAGTTTCTTGGAATGGGATTAGGTCCGACTGTTGGGATTTTACACACTCCGCTTTGCCAGAAGTGCTGTAAGATTATGAAAGCATCTCAACCTCATTTAGTTGCTTCGTAATCTGCTCTTAACCTTCATGCTGATGAAGCTGTTGTGTAACGGACATTGAAGGCCAGAACTTGTGTTGCTTTAGTGCATGGGGGCCTGTGCCCAGAGATGCCAGTGAGGCCAGTTGGGAATGCTGACTGCATTTGCACTCTTGAGATTATGTGGAAAACATGCCTTTGGGCTGCAGGTAGCACCCCTGAGCTCACAGAGATGTACCCTAAAGCTTACTGTGTGCTGCTGTGTCTTGTCACTGAAACACTTCTGCTTTCAGGGAGGCCCATGACAGTTCTCTTGGCAGGGGTACTGGTAAACCCTGTCTTCTTCTGTACCTAAGTTTTGGTTGCATCTGGAAGTGTGTGTGGCTCCTGTGAAGAAGGTGTTTTCTGTTTTCATTAAATATTGCCATTAAGTTAAAGGTCTTTCTTCAGCAGGAGTGATCATTGAGCCACCTTTAATCAAAACAGGGCCTTAGGCGATAGGGGAGAGCCCTTGCTGAGCTATTTTGAGGGAAGAAACATTACATCACCCATTCTGCTTGCATGTACCTGTAGACTGGGAATGCTTTTTTGAGTGGTAACTAAACTGTGTGTTGTTGGGAACTGCTGAGCTTGAAAAACCTACCAACAGTTTGTCTGTGAACTAGTGCTCTGAGGAACCCTACCCTGTGATGGCTGTATGTCCCTGGAGGAGGTTTCAAGCAGTAGCTTTCATGGTGGGGCTGGAGTGGTGGCGAGATCAGCACTGTGTGGATTGTGCAGTAGAGCAGTTACTTCCGAGTGTGATGGAATTTGTAGAGTTCAATCCCTAAGGTTACCTTTTAGGACAGTGTTCAAAGTTATTTATGTGATATATTTAGGTGCATTTTCTGACATGTTTTAGTTGGTGGTTTGTTTTTTTGTGTTGGTTTTTTTTTTGATTTGGTTTGGTTTGGTTTTTTAATTCCATCTCTAATGAAATCAAAGCCAAAAGTATTTTCCTCATTGTAATGGAGGGAGAAGGTTTTCACCAGTTTAGATGCTTTCTGCATAGTGTCTACTTACACCATTAGCTGTCTTGGTAGCTTCATCCTTCTCCACCCCTGCAAGCCCAGACTTTGGCTAGGAGTGGTCTAGAGCTCCTTTGTTAAAGTGTTTAGATCTTCACTCCCACCAACAAAAAACCCAGTAAAGTGGCTAAATTTCCCAGGTCATCTGTGAAAACTACAGTACCTCCTGGTACAAGGATTTGAGGCCTTGCTCAGTTCTGCTCCTTTGCTTAATTGGTAACTGGAAAATAACTTTCTTTAGACAAAACCAAACATAATTTATTTTGCATTTGCTTCTTTATTCTACAACACAAGCAACATAAATAGTTTATCATTTTTGTTTTAAAATATTTCCATTTCAGAATTCAGTCAGAATAAAATATACACAAAATACAACTTGCAAGCCAGCTGACAGTGACTGCCTGACCACTGGACATCCAAGGACCAAACAAAGCTAGCAGCACAACAGGACGCGGCGGACACGAGGAGTTTTCTAAAGAAGAGCAGAAAGGTAGAGGGAAGAAACGTGGATGAGACCAGGGAATTGCAGCTAGCTATGAACTCAGCTGAAGGTAAACCCAATGTAAGCACTTGCTTGAGGAGGCGATTCACAGTCTTTCTTAAAAAGTATTAGTGGCTCCTCCTGAATATACAGCTAGAGAGATGAAGTCCTGGGAATCATGTTTTGTGGTAAAATGTTTCCTATGGCAGCCATCATAGTGGAAATAAAATTTGATTTATTTTTTAATTTTCAAGCAGGAAAGACTTAATCTTTGGCAAAATGGAGTGTCCACTCCCTTTGGCTTGCTTTCAGTTTTCAGTTCTGGTTGAAGGGCCCATGGGAGTATGTTTGCAGTCTCACAAATAATGACAAAAAAGTTGGTGGGGAGGGGAGAAGGAGAAGAGAAAGTGGGGGGAACTGAAAGAAGGTGCTTGTTGCTGTCATTGCATACTTCCCAATGTCTTGCTCACACCTGCTCCAGCAAACTGGGTACAGTGCAAGGCTCTGTCACCACTGTGCTTGCCCTTCCTGGCTGTTCTCCCTTTGGTATCAAATCCTGCTCTTCTCTGCAGAGCAGGGGGCCCAGGCACCACAGCCTGCTTGTGGGGGTGATATCTGTCCCATGAACCTCTATACCTGTGCTTCTCCGCTAGCTCTGCTCTCTCATTTCAGCTTGCTTCTTCTGGAAGTGTGGCACTTCACTGCAGCCCAGATGAACCAAAGGCATGGGTAGGAAACAGGGCCCTGGTGCTCCATGGTATTTAGATGAAATTTATGGAACTAATTACCTTTCAAAAATTGTGTAAAAGGACTGAAATAGATCTTGTTGCCATGTTTCTTAACAAAAAAATGCCTTCCATCTACTCAGCTCCCCGATTCAATGTGGCAGTGGAAACAATGCAAACCTCAACTTGCCAATTTGCCAAAAATAAAGAGAATTTGAGGGATCTGGTGCCACAGGCAAGCTCATTATTGCATTAATGCAGGATCACAGAGCGTAGCTCTACTGATCTCTGCAGAACTAGGGCATTTCTTTCTCCCTTTTCTTTTAGCTTGGAGACCTCTGAACACTAAGTGAAAAGGCTGATGCACACTTATGCCATGTGCTTTTTTATTTTCTCTTTTTAAATAAACAGCACTCCATGTTTGGCCAAAGCTGTTTGTTTAGTATGATATCATACAGTTAGTGTCACATGTAAGGTATATGATGCTCTGAGGAGGATTAGTGAAAACAAAAGAGGAGCTACGACTACTTCCTTGCAGCTGTACAACTTTCTGGAGTCCTGGGGATGTTGCTGGTGAGGGCTGCTAAGAGACCCTTAAGTCATATCCCTATAGCAGCTCTACTCCAAACAGGGAGGTTCACTGAAGAGGGATCTCTAGCTGCCTGATGCTGTTACCTACATTGCATAAAATGCAACGTTTGTGCTTCTGTGCTATGGTAACTTGGTCCTTTTATACTAAAAAAGAAGAGAAACTTGTTTGTTTTCTTAAATTGATGGTATTGCATTATTTCTTCAAACAGCTGTGGAGCGATCAGAAATTCAAAAAGCAACCTAACTGTATTTCAGGTCATATGCCATGAGGAGCACTGTGTACATAAATCTTCCCGTAAAGGACTGTAACTGGAGTAATCGGTAAACAGCTCGCTTAAGCATCATCTTAGCACACCCCTCACAAAAGCAAGATCAAGGACTGAAAGCACTTCATTTATTTTAGAGGGTGTGTGAATTAAAAACAGTTTATCACTGAGTAATGGCATTTCTAGAATGGATTGCTAATGGTGAAAATAGCCAAACCACATCCTCAACTGACTAAACTTCTAGACAGATGAGCTAGGTAGACATGAATTACTTTGGCTTGCTGTGGTCAGCCTCCTACATATTAAAACTGGATCTGTGCCAAAGAGAAGGTTCTAGGTTTTGGGTGCTGGGATGCATGGGAATATGTGCTGGCTCTTGTGGATTTTTCAAGCAGGCAGCATATAGAGAGAGGCCAGCAGAGAGAGGGTGGGTAACATCAGGAACTGTACGGGACTGGCCCTTTCCTGAGAACCTGTGACTGTATGGAGGAACTGAAGGAGTCAAGGACTGAGTTGTGAGCATTAAAGATATCCAGGTGTGTATCTCACATTGACTTCAACAGCTTCGGCACTTAGAGCGCGGGCCTAAGATGTGAAGAGAGGTACAAAGTGCAGCCAGCACACAGAGCTGGACCTCTCTACTTGCTAAATTGTTTGGCACTTGGTTTCATACGGGTGCAGTGCCAAGCTCTGCAGTGGAGATACCAACATGGAGATGCTACTGTATCAAGTGCAGATGGAGATTACATATGGTAACACAAGGTACTTAGAGGTGGGAGTTCCATCTTTGGCAGGTGAAGGTTTGTCAGTGAGTCTTACAGTAAAGTTTAGGTTTTAAACAAAAATTGATGCTCTAAGTGAAAGGCCAAGTACCTTACAAGTCACAGGTGTAACTGCTGCTTGGCCTTGATGTAAGCCAGCTGTAGTCCAGAGGACATGAATTTTTTATCTGTGATGAGGCAAAAGCTGTGTTGTGTGTACTTGGAGTTTTACAAGGAAAGTTTTGCCCAGGTCTATGTAAATCTTTCCCTAATAATTCTTTCTAGATGATAAATTAAGTCAGTTATTGTCAAGAGTGTAGGAGAATACTACATCTTCACCTTAAAGACATGAAAGCATGTTAACCAAGAGATAGTGGTTGCAATTCTGTTGTAATTCTGTGGCTGCTGAACGCTCAGAATAGACTACTGTGGGGAAGTTACCAGACAGAGTGTTAACCATTGCTGATGTGACACACATATTCAGAGAGCATGATAAACATACTACTAATGTGGTTGTCGCTCTGTAAATATGCAGAAGGCTCAGAGTATAACAGGGACTGGAGCATACAGGAATCTATACAAAACACATCAATTGTCTCATATATCTGTCTATATATTCACTCTACAGAATCAAGTGCAAACACATGCAACGGCCTCAGACCATATCAACTGGGGTCAAATTCTGCTCCTGATATACAAGCAAAGTAAACACTTTCCTGAAGAGTATGTTGCTTTTTTCAGCTTTAAATAGTTGCATGGTGAAGAGCTATTCCACGTGCGTAAGGGTAGCTGGTGCTGGCCAACAGCAACTTTCTCCATTGGTGGCTGCCTACGAGAGTTTAAAATGTGATGTCGTTGCCTCTGATTGCTGTGGTGGCCCTGAGCAGAGTGGTGTGAACCAGGCGAAGGTAGCACAGGTGCCGTTCTGATACCTGAGGAGGATGTCAAACCACCACACCCTTATTTTTTTAAGCAGTACAGTTAAAAAAGAACTGTCTAGTTCAATAAAAATCAAACCCAAATCCTATAGAAATTTATGTGACCAAAAAAGTAAGTGCAAGAGAAGAATGTGGTCATTAACCAGAGCAAAAAGAAAGAGCAATCTCAGGCTATTATACACATACTCTGTTTTTCCCAGGCCCAAATGTTCTAGTTCAACAGCAAAGCTGGTAATATGCTGCTATTAGATTGTGCATTACATTATGGGGCTATAAGTAAGGATTTGAATGGGTTGTGTGGGAAATATTTGTATCCACCTTTGTGCAACTAACTCAGGTGTTTCCCACTCACAAGTATAAAGCTGAAAAGCCACTGTAGCGTGGTAGAGCTGGACATGATTGGGGTGTTTAGACTTACGGAGTCCCCTTCTGAGGGTGAGGACAGGCTGATGCCAGTGCCCTTCTCCTGTAAGTGTTCTAGCAGACTCCTCCTTTGAGCTAAAAGCTTGCTTTGCGAGACCTGAATGTAGCATGCTGGCTGGCAGCCTTAAACCCAAAGTATGTGTGAGATGGACCACACAGGCCTATGGAATGGTGACTTCACATGTTTAGTGAGCTGGCTGATGTCTATGGCTAAACTAACAAAAAAAAAGAAAAAAAAGCTGAGAATCTGATAAACCAACTCCATTCTTTATTTATCTGTATTTTGAAGGTGCATCAGAAACCTGCTGCAGCTCGGATTACTGGGTCCTACAGTGGCCATGGGCTGCTCTCCTCACCCATTCCATATGTAAGGAAACAGAAGAGCTAAACTTTGCTTGGGTAAAGGCTGCTGCTTAAAGATTCCTTCACCCCATCCTTTTAAATTCTGGAATTAATCAAATATACTCATGACCTCTTAAGGAGGGGTCTTACTGAGCAGAGGCACTGAGGGTAACAATGAGCACTTAGTGCATAATATGAAGGGCAAAGTTTAAAATAGGGCAACAGCAACACTGCAGATTTACTGCTACTCACTTCCAGTATATTTGTAGTCTAAAAAGTTGAAATTAAATGATATTTTGGGTCAAGGTGGTGGCTAATCAAATAACACTGTGTTCATATGCTTGAAGCGTGGGTGGGGGTGGTGGCATTGTCACTCCTAGAGCTTTGCTTTCTGTTTTACAGAAGGATTTTGTATTGCAACCACAACACGTAACCAGTGATTCCTAGATACTCTTCCTGAGTGATTCCATTGGTGCTGATATCAATTTTACTTCTCCAATATAATTCAGGCATTTGCTTTAGTTTTAGATCAGTTCAGCACAGATCTGCATCCATTCAGTGCACATATAATGAAACATCAGAGTGGGTGTTTTGCACAGTTTGTTATTTTCTGTTGTTGCCTAATTAATGTACTGCTTTAAAAGCAGTTCTGTAGAGATGCCCAATAAAAACTATAGCAAAAAATATAACCACCCTTTTTCTCTACCTAAAGATGTGTAAGAAAGACAACAAGCAACAGAAATCAAACCATGCCCCTACTCTCCCATATAACAAGGTCTAATCTCACCTGTCCCCAAGTACTAAAACTGTTGGGGGAAAACTGACAATGGATAAAATTAAGTTACTCATTTATAAAGTCAATGTAGATGGTAAGAAAGAGTTGGTTTTACAGAATTTTTATGTCCTTGAAACAATCTAGCAAATGGAAGTTTTGAAAGGAGAGGAAACAGGCAAATATTCCTTACACAAATTTGGCAGAGGACAAATGGAAAGTGGGCAGCAGAAGGAAAAGGCAGGAGGATAGGGGCAGACTCTTTGTAAACTCATGAGCTTGGGTGATGGCTGTTCAATGGAGCTTCTTGGCTCCTTTTGTTTTTCTACATTGAGGATGCTAAAAGCAGTTAGTTGTGCAAAATACAGGCCCGATACAAAGAGATGCCTTTTTGAGGATGCTTTGGAGCAGAGACTGAAGCTGTATATTTAGTTGGTGTGCACATTTTAAAAGCCTTGGAAGAACATCATTAAGCAGCCACCCAAGATTTAAATCAGCTTATTTCCAACAAATTATTTTGACTTCTAATCAATGAACTATATAGCATGGGAAGAAGAGATAGAATGTCCCAGGGGCTGTTAAATAACTTCTGTAGCAAGGTAATCCTTTGCTGCATGTGTCTAGTGTAAAGTACATTGTGTATTTGACAACACAACAGTCAATCCTTCACCTTCTCCTCCCCCTGAATAACATCAGCAAATTGTAGCAGTCCCTGTCGGAGTGCTGCACAGACAAGGATGTACCTCCATGAGAAACTGTCCCCTTCTATTTACAGCACCAGATGAGAAATGGAAGAGAAACAGGAAAGATACCTTCCTTTCATACTATTTTCCATCTTGATTCAGCTCAGTGTGGAATGCTAGGCTAAGTTTAACAAAGGTGATGGGGGTGTTCCTGGCTCCAGCTGCTCTAAATAAGAGAACATATAAAGCTCCAGTAGAAGCATAAGCTAACTTAGCTGCAGTGTTACTTAAACTGGAACACTTCATCTCTACTCTGTTTAGCTGAATGCTGGATATTGGCACATGCCAGTATTTGCTTTGTGGTGTCTTCCCCACAGCTTCACAGGAAGCAGCAAAATGAACTTCCCTGTTGCATTGTGGGGGGAATTAGACGTGGAAAAACAGCTGCAGGCACAGCTGAAGAGGCAGCTAGGGTAGTGTTGTAGAGGGCAGCTTGAAGTGCCATTACTCTTCAAGCAATACTCTAGAAGAGCAATGAAAGGATGACTAGTCTGTGCTTGGATCACCAGTTTTAGACCAGGGATACCTTAATAGTCACTTATTAGCTACCCCAAATATGACCAGACTTCAAAGGCTCTTCTCAGAGCAAAGTAAATTTCTACTGTCTCTAGGGAGAGAAGCATTACTACAGTAATCTCTATTTGACTTTCCCCTCTCATGCTTATTTCAGAAGGGAAAAAAGCTACCATAAGCAAGTGTCACCTTTTTACTTATCCTGGAGCCCCACCTTTTCCCTTTCCCTTTCCTTTTCCCTTTCCCTTCCTTGGATTACTTGTCTGGTTTGACATTCAGGTTTTAGTTGTGTTCCCAGATAATTGCAAGTGTGGAAGGTCTGCTGCAGTTTATTGTGGCTTCCACAGTTGCAAATTTGAATTAAAAGGAAGGCCATTGTAATATATCACCCCTGATATATCAGCCTGATTTGCTGGCAGTTTCTAGGTTCTGGGGCCATTCCAGACCCCCCCTGGACACACTCATGCTTTGCCTCCTTTGCTAATGTGAGTGAGGGACACACAGTTTCAAGTGGATAGAGGATACACATTGATAAGCTCATTGTTTCTTAATTTATCACCAACAAACAGGCAATTAATGAACCCCCAATACTGTATACCTTGGATGTCTTGTCCCCTTTGCAACAGAGCACAACTAGGCTTAAACGATGATATCGTAAACTCGGCCCACTCTTCCCAGCCATTCCCGTACTGCCTGGCGGACGCGGATATCTGTCACGTGGCAGGTCAGCTGGCTGATACAGGGGAACACCGCTGGCTGCAGGGCTGTGAAAGTTTGGTCTGGCAGGGCCTGAATCTGGTTGAGAACTGTCAGTACCATGTTGGTCCATGCCTACAAACAAATTGGATACAAAAAAGGACTCTTTAGAAGACCTTTCTAAATAGAAATAGGTGGAAAATAAGGTATCTAGTGGTTGCAGCCTCATGGAAAGCACTGAGTAATGCCAGCATATTTGCTTAATGGTCACTGCGTCTTTCTAACTCACATGCAGGACTCTAAGTATTTTGTTCACACTTTGTATTTCAAGCTCATTTTTCATCACCTTTTATTTCACCCCACAGTGAACAAAGTCTTTCAAGTTCGATGCTTTCACTGATTTGTTCACTTGGTCATGCAAGCAGCAAGTTTCTGTTTAGCAACAGAGCCCACTATATCTGCTGTGGAATTAACAAAAAAACCTTAAGAACAAAAGCCTTGAGACAAGCAGCATGACATTTTCAAACGCCTTAAGGGGGCTAGAGCCCTTAGCAGTGAGTTCACTGTAGGTTGTTGGTTCTTAGGACTAAGTGCAGTTTTGACCCCAGTCACAGAAGCACTCTTGAGAGCTGTACACATCTAACACTTCCCTGAAGACTGATTTTCTTTTGGTGCATTAGTATCAGTTTTTTATCAGTGCCAGCCATGGAAATATTCAGTCCTCATCATGATGACTTCTTTAGGTAATAAACACATTTAATGAAGAGATTATAATCATAATAAAGGCAAGAGAAAAAATACTTACATGTGCCTTTTTAATTATTGCTAATATCATTAGCATTCTACAAGTATGTCTTACCTGTATCTGGGCCTCGGCATCCCTAACAGATATATTCAGGGAGCTGACTGTGGATCCTGAGCGTGGTCTCTTCTCTTGTCTCAAGATCTCTGGACCAGCACTGAATGAATGCCTCATTTGACCTTGATCTATAAGATGTTGTGGCCGTTGGAGTATGGGTGAGTCTGGCCCTCTTGAACCCAGAAGCTCCCCCTTCTTTTCCACTTTGACTTCTTTGGTGAAGGATGTCATGGCCTGTTGCTGCTTTCTTTTCTTGTATTCTGTCATGAGCTTGGAGATAGTTTTGTCAGTGGCTATGGTGTAGATCTTGTTGCCAGCACTCTCCCACCATTCTTTTTTCCTGCTTTGCTCTTTTTTCTCTGGTTTAGGGCTTAGGGGTGGGGGTAGCAGCAACATTTCTCCACTCCCTCCTCGGGGTGTCAGGCTGTCTCCCAGTTGGTCTCTGATTTGACTCTGGTCATCTTCTGATGGTGTGTCCTTCCCAGATTGCCCTCCGGTCGACGGGGTGGAGGTTTCTGAGTGAAAGGATGGTAAAATGAAGAAAGGGTCACCTTTGAACACTGGAGGCTCCTCTACATTATTCTCCAGGTCTAGATGCATCTGGATATAGTTGTTGCACAGTTCCATACAGAGCTTGTGCAGCCGCTTGATCAGCCATCCCCAGTCTGCATTGCTGACAGGCTGTACACTCAGAGATGGTATCCGAGCCCTCCACTGTCTCTTCTCCTTCCCTCGTGGGGGACTGACCTGGGCAGTTTCTTCAAAAATGTCTTCATCTTCTGAAGAACACTGCTGTGACGAGTCTGTGCTTCTCTCATCATCTTCAAAGAGGATCTTTTTCACTTGCTCTGAAGTGATGTTCTCCTGGTTCGTCAGGATTGCACAAATCAAAGCGTGGAAGTAGATGTTGAAGCTCATTGCTGACTGGCGGTACAGGTTGGCAGCTCCGCTAATGCCAGACACCTTTTTTAGCAAACACTTCAAGCCAGGTCTGGTGTCAAACTCTCTGGCTGTTCTATAGGAGTCCAGCAGTAAGTCAAAGATGACAGCCAGGTTTTGCATGGAGATGTACCTGAGAAAACCAGCCAGCTTGTTTTCTGGCACTTGTATTGTCATTTTCTCCTCCAAGTTAGAAGGGCCTTTCACAAATTCTTCCAGTAAGATGTCATATAAATTCTGGAGCAGTACCTGGTGGGACAGCAAGCTCACCACTATTGTCCTGAAAGGAATACTTGGTAAACCAAGCATGGGGAGGAAAAAAAAATAAAGTAAAATTAAAATGGTTCATTGTGCATTTACTAGAAGCACAGGAATACGTCCTATTTTAGAATCTAACATGAAAGATGCAAGTGAAAGGCTTCACAGCCTTGTTACAAAACTGGAGGAAGATAAAGTTGTTGGTCTTTCAGCTACTCTTTCAAATACCTTCCTAGCAGGCAAGACACCAACATTGGTTAAGAAAAATAACAGTCCAGAGCAAGCACACAAATAACACTGGTGCAGATGTCGTATTAACAAAGCTCTATTATAATTTTTGCCCTTTTCTCCAGAGATGTCTTAACACTGAGGGATTATGTAGTCTGTGTTTCAATTTCATGGCAGCTGCAAGAACTCCCAATATTTCAGCCTGCTGTAACTGAGGAATTTGTTAACACACAAGTTATGCAGCACTTCCACCATTGCTCCCTGACTTTCTGATTTTGTTGATGAACTTTGGCTAACTTGAAATGACACTAAAATTCCTCCATCAGCATTTCCACCAACCTTAACATTGCTAGGACAAATTGAGGTCAAAACTAGTTTCCTACTCAGTTTCCATTTCCACTAATGCCAGGAGTACTTCTTAAAAATGAAAAACAAAGAGCCAACCAACCAATAAAAAAAAAATCTACAGAAAGATCAGCGGTGCAATGGAGCATGCAAAGAAGCTTAAGTCTTGCTGAAGACACATTTCACTGCTCTTAAGACTTCAGCTTGAACACTGAGAGCCTAGCATGGAAGTATCTATTCCTAACGCTGTTCCTCATGTACAATACCAGGTGATTCTTAGCTGAGTTTTCTAGATCTCACTAATTTTTGATTTGCACAGGGAACCCAAGAATGGCAAATACATCGAACCAAAGTTTTCTGGTCATTCACCAGTAAGTAACACGGAGAGGCTTACAGGCTAGGAAGAAAGGGTGGACAGGATTGTTGTGTGGTATCTCATGGATTTAAAATTATAAGCTGTGAAATCTATTTTAAGGCATAAAAAAAGTCCTTACATAAGATCACAGCAGTAATGTTTTAAATGGAGCTGACAGATATAGCACTACTTGTTTTGATTTAGGGAACTATGACGGGTCACATTTTAATTAGCATTGCCATCAAGTGAGGAAGAGATTTTTCAGTTTGCTTGCAGTACTGAAGTTTTAGGTCTAAGTCAAAGTAAATCTCCAGGTAATACGAGATGTTCAGTTGTTGGTGCAAAAATTATGCTATTTTCATTAAAGAACTTACAGAAGTGTTTTCAAAATATCAAAACAAACTCCTTTTTTTTTTTTTTTGAGAAATCAGACAAAACATTGCTTCTTGGGTTAATTTACCTGTGTCAGCTGGTTTGCCATGACACAGCTTTCAGTGCCAATACATCAGTAAAATATAGTACTCTTGTTATCTGCCAGTGCTAACATCTCAATGATTGATACACACATTGGAGCTCTTTATGGGGAGTAGTTTTCTGCTGTAAAAATCATTAGAGGCTCTGATTCAGAAAAGCTCTTAAGAGCATGTATAAAGTTAAAAGAATGCTTGCATTGATTTCAGGAGACTAATCCTGTTCCAAGACCAGGATCAGAATGAAGGAGATCTGCTTTCCCTGTAATAGCCAAAAAGGCAGTTTACAAGGACAGTTTAAAGTACTGCTCAATTCCAAAGGCAACAAGTACAGAGCTATGAGAGAAAACACTCAGTGCCAAAGATGGTTAGGGACAGCATTTTTTTTATTCTGCCCAAAGTTTCAAATTGAAATATACTATTACTTTTTAGGAAGAAGAAAAGCTCCCTTACCCCAGCTTCCTGTGAAACGATGCAGCATTAGGAAACAAAAGCAAAAAGGGATAAGAGAAACCCCACTAAGGTTAAAGTAAAACTTTTGAAAGGCCACGGTTAGTAGCATGCAAGACTGGCATATTACTGCACTGCTGTAGCAAATAATATGAAAAACAGTGGCACAGTCAATGTTTGAGCCCTGTTTTGGTGAAAAATGAGTGTTGCTGGGGGAAGATTTGCCTGTTGGGATATACGTTTTGCAGTTGTTCAGACAAAGCGCAGTGTGAGAGCATTCAGGGTTTGTATTAATTGCAAGCTGTATTTATTTGTTGAAAGATAAGCAAGACCCACACTATCTTTACGAATGCAGCCTGTTAGATTGTGTGGCCTTAAATACCATGAGAGGGGAGTACTCCAGTCTTTTGCTTTGAATTCATTAGAACAAGAAAAGTAATCCCCAAAACTTTGATTAAAGCAAATATTTTCCCACCACAAAGGAAGGGTTTAGATTGTGACCTTAACCTTTCTTTATCTCTGTGCAGGGCTCCGTTCTCTGAAGATGAGGCAACAGAGCACCTGCTCTTGGGAGAAACTTCTGTACAGCTACATAAGAATATTGACATCTTGAATGGTCTTTTTTCCTGTCCATCCAAAGAAGGATCATCACATTCTGGCTCCTTGTTACAAGCAATAGTTTAGTTTTGAATAATAATGACTGCGTGGTACAGAAGCAGGTTTAGTATCTAGTAAAAGACAGTTTCATGCCATGTATTACATACCCTGCAATACAAACACAAACCCTGAATGCAGAATGCTAATTTTTGGCCCTATTGATGTTACAGCAGTTGTTTAAACAACTCAGTGCAAGCAAAAAGAAATATTCTTTGACAGAATCTAATTGTCACACAAACACATGAGTTTCTGAGGTGTTAACATATTGAAGGACTTCTACAAAAATAAAGCACCAAGCAAAACCAACATTCCCTAGATCAATATGTTGACAGTTTCACAGCTTTGGATGTGGTCTCTTCAACTTATGCTGCTCCAGTTGATCCATTAACTTTTTCTACCTTCTTAATTCCATAATACTGAATTTAAAAGTCTATTAATGCAGCAAACATTATTTAATTTGCTAGGTATCATTACAAATGTAACAGTACTTCCAAAGCTTTCTTGAAACGGGTATTTTGAACTCTACTTTTTAAAAAAAAAGAATCTCAATATTGGGAAGATTTTCCTAGTATTACCTATGAGAATTTTCTTTCTTAATTTAGTCTGTATTTCCTCTACTCGAAAGCTTTGTGTGACCTCATGTATCATTCAGGTATTTGTAACCTAGCAATTTTTACTATCTATTAGAAGTGTTCTTCTTATTTAGCTTTCTAAGACTCTGACACAGGCTTGTCTAGAATAGTAACAGCTCTTGCATATGCCTGCTGCTCACCAGTATATGGCCATGGGAACATTTGGAGAGCAGACAGTAGTAACCCACTGCCTCCTTTCTCACAAAACCTAATTTTTATTTGACTGGTGTTTTTCATTTTTTTAATGAGAACTATGGAGAAGCATGGTTTGCCAGGCTTGGATCACATCTCTGGCAGCCTGACAATGTTTTTATCTTGCTTTTAATGACGTGGTGTTTTCCTGAGAAGATATTTTACCTTCTCTGGGTATGCCCATTTGGTTTTCTATCTGGTGGCAGGTCAATGATGAGCACACACGACTGGGCATGTTCAAACCCTTCCTTGTTGCTAGGGGTCTTTGGGGAGCACTGAGTCTCCAGCATGAAGACCTAGAAAACAAGTTACATAAAGCAATCAGTATAGCACTTGCACTGGGTGCTTGGGTGGCCTAAGAAGAGGATTTTCTGCATTGTGAAAGGGATGTTATGATGACTTATTTTACAGTGACGGAGAGAATACAAGATATCCTCCCAGACACAACTTCCCTGGAGCATGCTGCTTTGGTAAAACAGTGTCAGAGCCATGGGCTACCTCCAGACACTCAGTAAAGCACAGGGCAAAGGAGAGACATCTTTTTCTTTGAACTTGCATAAGGCATAATACCAAATGCCTTCTACCAAAAGCTTTTTACTGTCTGTATACTACTGTCAGAAAATAATGTGTAGTGGAGACAAGGACCTGATTTCACAATTAGCATGTTGTACCTAGAAAGTTTGGTTGTTGGATTATTTTCAGCCATGAAGATACAACAAACACCTAACTTGCAATTTGTTGGGTGAGAAATGGGGAAACAACTCTCAGTGGTTTTGTTTTGTAGCTTAGTCACTTAGTTTTGTGAAATCCCCACTGGCTCAGAAGTGCCACCGATAGTGTCTACAAGGAAAGTATAAATGTCCCATGCCCTGATTTCTTGAGTTCTGCATCTTTAAACCTTAGTTTTAAACATTTTTTTTCTATTCCAACAACTTCTGCCACTGCTACATTATTTGTGATCATGAATCCATGTCTGTGTGTCTCAGATTTTCAAGCAGCATCAGGAGTATGATTAATCAAGTCAGAAATAGATACCAAATATCTGTTGGCTCTTTTAATTCAGCTGCTTTCCCATGCTGAAACTGTCCTATTTAGAGGGTTTTGTTACCCTGCAGGTCATTAAGTTCAGTCTGCTGTATTTCATGGAACTTGTTTCAAGTAACAGCTTTCATAAAATGAACAACCACTGTAGTCAAAAGGACCCTGAGAAGGTTGTATCCAGGCTTGCTCTGCTAATTAGGAGCTAATGGTGAATTTGAAATAATTTGTTAAACATCACCATTATACTCTAGTTCTCAGTAACTCTTTTTCTCCTCTGCAATATATGTCCAGGTATTTATAGAGGGAAAATGTGCATTCTTCTTCAAACTCTGCTTTGATAGTTTGAACAAATCTTGGTTTTTTAGTTTCATACCACAGTCTCTTTTCTAGTGCATTTTTTTGTCCTTTGAATTTATTATTCTTTAACAGAGTAATCAGAAATATGACATTCTAGATGAGGATTCATAGTGCCATTATTTCCCTTTCTCTGTCAAAAGCATTTATACTGATGCTAGGGTTGCCATTTTAAAAGTTACATTACACAGTAGGCTTATCAGTCCTCCTTAGTACTTCCCTCACTCTAAGCATTCCTAATTCCTGCTTACAGGGGGACAGTTTTAAGGTTGTGGGTTTTTCTAGTTTTAATTACTTTTTCTCAATACTGTTAGAGAAACAAATGTTAGTCTGGTGATGAGGAAATCTTTGTCTGATGGGTTTGTGAGGAAGGTGCTGGTAAAGATGTATTTTCATAAAGAAAAGTCCCAAGTTTAAAAGTCTTTCTGACTTCCCTTGAAATGTCAGTACCTGTTGTGCCATGGCTCTGATTCTCCAGTATTCAGCTTCAGCACTTGGTGAGAGAGAGGGAGCTGCCACCTTCACTTCACAGGCATCTCCACTAAAGCTTTCAGAACCACTGTGGAAATAGCCCAACAGGTTCTATAGAGAGACACAACATCAGACTTTCACTGTGCGTTAAATGAAGTCAGTGACTGTAGCACTGCCCAGCCTGTTTGTATGTAATACAAGACTCAGAGTGTTCTGTCCCATTACCATCAGGCAGTCAGCTGCTATTTAGCATTTGATGTATCTAACCCAAAGGAACAAGTAAGCAGCTTTATATTCTGTCTTAGTTTTAGCCAATCCAGAGGAAGAAATGGATCAAAAAAAAAGTTTTCACCTACTTAATTCTTCTAATTTCATACTGGCAGAGCAACTTAAGTCTGGACTGTTAGCAACTAGTATTGTCTCTAAGTGTTTAGAAAATCTGATTTCAATCTCCATTGTTGATTCAGCATTTCATTGTGAATTGACAAAATAACAACTGCTACCATGCAATCCTTATGCTTCTTTTCCTGGCTCTGTACCCAAAACCTTTTCTGAAAAAGAAAAAGCAACCTGTGAGTCTATAAGTAGTGTGAGTACATTTTGACTATCAGCAAAAAGGTGGTTTACCTTTACTGGCTCCAGAGTGGCAGAGAATGCATCCTGCAAGGCACAACATGCAAGCCTCCACATCTCCTCAGTGAAAACAGGCCCTGCTGTCACTAACACGTACCTGCAAAGACACAGGAAAATGTGATCATGTTCAAGAAGGAACCAGACAATTCTTACTTCTAATTGGGAAGGTTGAAAACAGAACAAAAGGCCTGCTCAGCAGCTAGTTGATGACATCCAATCTCCTTAGCTGTCACCCTGACCTACTTTTGTGATTACACTGTAGTTTTGACTTCTTTTTTTCTTTGCTTTTCCTCTTTAAGTAGTCATCTTGCCAGGACAAGAACCACACACTGTATAACTATATAATACAATGCCTATTTTGATTATGACTGTAATAACCTGAAGCCTGTGAAATGTAATAATTACCTCTAAAGACCTGTGAATTACAGTAGAAAGACTCTGACTATTTTTCCTAAGGATTAATTGCTAACTGTATATAAGTAACGTACAAGTGCTTTTTGTGGGAATCAGCCATATAGCAATGCCTAAAATCACAGGTTCTGCAGCAGATTGAAAACAGCAAGAGAAGGTAAGTTCAACATTCATTATTCAAATAACAAGAGAAAATGTAGACTTCTTTTTGAGAGTTAGACATTTTAATCAGTCCACAAGTTCTTCAAACATATGACGACATCTTTTTTTGATGATGCTAACAGAGTGAACAGACTGTGTTACCTGATACAAGAGCAGCCAACTCTGGAAATAATTTCTGTTGGTTCTGCTACACAGGCTACCAGCAACTTGAAAAGATCTTTCAGCATAGTATTGATCATATTTTCATAACCAATATCTACAAGGAAAAGAAACAGACTGGTTTTAACATCATAGCCATTTCATTATAATTCAGAGATAAACAGTCTTGCTACACTTACTGCTATTTGGAGACTTTGCAAACCCAAATTTTATACAACTACCACTAGAGTTCAATTCTGAAACATGTATGACATCAAAATGAAATAGGAAAAAACCTTTTGATGTTAATATAAAATGTCTGGACTTAAGTGGTACTGGAGAAATTCTGTTAGATCCTGTTTCTGATATTGTAGTTCTTTATGATTAAAGCTTAGTATCTTCTTTTTGGAAAGTATAATATAGACCATTATGATTTAATTTTGAAGATAGCTTTGCTCTGAGCAGGAGGCTGGAGTAAATAGCTTCCACAGGTCCCTTACAAGTTAAGTTTTTCCATAATTCTAAACCTTATAAAGAAAGGAAAAAAAAAAGACAAAAAAATTTTTTTTCAACCCCCCCTCCTCTTTTTTTATGCTAAAGCAACAAAAAAAAGCAATTAAACCATCTTCCCAAGTAGTTATTCAGTAACATGCCACTGATGACTGAATAGATGTGACAGCACAATGACATACCTGAGTGTATGAAATTTTGAATGTGCTCCACTACGAGTTCACAGGAAAGTCCAATGGCATGCTTGAAATTAGCAGATGCCACATCCCAGTAAGAATGGTCACCATGGCTGTGATGGAGCCAAAGAGACATCGTGGGAAGAAGAAGATGTACAACTGCATAAATGCCAAATCCTGGTCCTTAAAATAAACACAATGATGGTTGCATATTTTTGCTTATAAACCCTAAATGCACACTATATTTGCTAAGTTGTCCAAGTTTGAGGCCAGGGGTGATGCTACAGAAAGCATGTTCTAAAGCTTTTTTTGTGGGATGAGAGGGGTAAGAAGTTTTAGATCTAGTTGTGAGGTAGAATATAAACATTTAGCCAACTATTTATCTGCAGTCTTTCTCAGCAGGTCTAGAGGACTATATAATTTTCTTTTCCATTTCTTGGACACCAGGGAAACATTTTCTGCGGCTAGGACATCAGTAGAGTACTCTGCACCTCTTTGTGCACTAAGTTTGAAAGCATGTTTAACATACTTCAAGATGCCTTCCATCAACATAGAACAATGCACTAACCACAACAACAGAACACAATCTAAGAAAGTCCCGTTCTACTTGAGAGTATCTCTGTGCAGCTCTAGCATGAGTAACACACTTTACAGAAGCGTTTTAGGATTCTAAGAGGTTTGGGTCAGGGCTCTACTAGCTCACATTTTATAAAGCTCTCTCATTACCAGGTGTCTTGGCAACATCCCTCAGCAATTCAAAGAGCAGATCCAAAGTAGGAGGCTGGTGCTGACGGGGACAGTTGGATATGGCAGTTGTTAATTCTTCCAGCAGAATAATCCAGACATTGATAAGGCCTGTAAGTCAGGAAACAAAGGTGAAAAAACATGTATGAGATACTGTATTGACCACAGGTAGAATTTGCCCTCAGAAAGTGATGGAGCATAAGAAATTAACTTAAAAGATTTCTGGGTTTGTTTGTTTAATGGGACATTTTACACACCTCACTACCATTTCAAGTGCTGCCCAGAATGGATCGTACTCATTTAGGTTATGCTTTTAGGTAAGGATCCTAAATTGGCAAGCCATAATTTAACTGCTTCTACTTGGTACCCAGAACTGAACAGTAATAACACCTTGTGTAATATTATCAGGCTGCCTTATCTGTAGATGTTAAAAGGTCACAGATAGAAGAGTATTAAATGTGGATATGGCGGAGCTGGACAGCTACCAGAACAGCAGCTGGGATACAAGTAGTACTGTGAGTTCCTAGCTATGTTAACCAAACATGTAGTATCCCATAATCTTTTAGTGATACTAGTTTTCAATACAATTCTGAAAATGGTTAGGAATTGCTGTCCTTTAATTTTTTACAGATCACTTAAGCACTTTCTAGTTCCCCAAAATATTATGAATGACTAGAAAAATCTTGCATATTACACTCATAATGCTCCCATGAGATAAAGTGTTGTTCTTGAGGTAAGTCTCCTTAAAAGGCTATGGGTTTATTAGGCTAAACCAGATTTTACTGTGGTTCACTAATAAGCCTATCTTCATGGTGCAAGAGCTGGCTAAGCTCCATCATTTATCACTGCTCCTGGCTATCCAGGGAGGTCCCAGATGACTGGAGGTTGGCCACTGTGATGCCCATCCACAAGAAGGGCTGGAAGGAGGATCCGGAAAACTATAGGCCTGTCATCCTGACCTCGGTGCCTGGCAAGGTTATGGAGCAGATCATCCTGAGTGCCATCAATCGGCATGTACAAGACAACCAGTTGCTCAGACCCAGCTAACATAGGTTCAGGAAAGGGTGATCCTGCCTAACCAATCTGATCTCATTCTATGACTGGGTGATCCATCTGGTAGACGAGGGGAAGGCTGCTGATGTGGTCTACCTAGACTTCAGCAAAGCCTTTGACACAGTCTCCCACAGCATCCTCCTGGAAAAGCTGTCAGTCCATGGCTTGGACAGGTGCACCCTTCCCTGGGTTAAAAAC
>VWZY01005334.1:493967-519402 GCA_013399075.1 Chloroceryle aenea
CCTGGAGAAGAGGAGACTCAGGGGTGACCTCATCACTCTCTACAACTACCTGAAGGGGAGCTGTGTCAGGTGGGGGTTGGGCTCTTGTCCCAGGCAACCAGTGACAGGATGAGAGGGCATGGCCTGAAGCTGCAGCAGGGGAGGTTTAGGTTGAATCTTAGGAAGCACTTCCTCATGGAAAGGGTGATCAGACACTGGAATGGACTGCCCAGGGAGGTGGTGGAGTCGCCATCCCTGGAGGTGTTTAAGGAAAGATTGGATCTGGCACTCAGTGCCATGGTCTAGCTGATATCAGGGTGTTAGGTCATAGGCTGGACTTGGTGATCCTGGAGGTCTATTCCAGACTCAGTAATTTTGTGATTCATGGATGCAAGCAGGTCAGTACAGCTCAGTAGTTCAGATACACAGAGGTGACTGTATTTCTTCAAAAGCCCGTTATGAGAGCAGAAGCAGCAAGGCTGCATTCTTCTACTGCTTGGCACCACACAGATCGAGTTCATCAAACCTCTGATTAATCCCCAACCCATATAAGACATACAAATAATCGGGAGACAAATGCTGCTTGTTTTTCTGGAGGTCATATCACTTTTTATGGACTTTAGAAATATACCATTTAGTTCAGCAGAGCACAGGACACAAGTCTGGAAGCATATTGAAACAAGGATTCTTTATCTTTCTAAACTCTAACTCAACACTGATATTTTTTTCTGTTACAGGCAGGCCTGCCAAAACCAACCTTAAAAGGTTTTCACTCATTTACTTCACCTGTGGTCTAGAAAGTATTTTTGTGTCAGCCCTCAGAAATAAATACTGGTTGGATTATATCAGCATAATTAAAATATTTTTTGTTTGTCACAAGAGTGGAGTTGTATTCTTCTCATAGATGAGCTGTATCTGTTAACATAAAAATGGTGACATAGAAATGTCTGGGTTGGAAGGCACCTCTAGAGGTCACCTAGTCCAACCGCCTGCCGAGAGCAGGGACATCCTCAACTAGAGCAGGTTGCTCAGAGCTCTGTCAAGCCCCACACTGAATGTCTCCAGGGATGGGGCCTCAACCACCTCCTTGGGCAACCTGTTCCAGTGCTTCACCACTCTTGTGGTAAAGAAATTCCTCCTTATTTCTAAACTTAATCCACTCCTTTATTATTTAAAACCATTGCGCCTCGTCGTTTCACTCCAGGCCTTTGTAACCAGGCCCTCTCCAGGCTTTTTGTCAGCTCCCTTCAGGTACTGGAAGGTGGCTGTTAGGAATCCCAGAGCCTCCTCTTCTCCAGACTGAACAATCCCAGCTCCCTCAGCCTGTCCTCATAGGAGAGGTGCTCTGACATGCTCTGACATGACCTGAACTTCCAAGTTCTGTGTGCACATGTGTGCATAGACAACAGTGAGACATTAAACTATGAAGTTTTTTTCCCTCCTTTTCAGCTGGCAAAATGTGGAAGAAGGAATTAATTCCGCATTTATTGCTTGCAATGCACTTACCAGTGTCATCATCAAAGTCGGAAAGGATACACTCAATACCATCCTCACTGCTGGCTGACTGCTCCTGCACTCTTCGGGGCAAGTTAACCAGCCGGCCACTGAGGAAAACTGGTTTCAAGGGCATTTTATAGATTTTGGCTAACAACTTGGAGGCCGGGGATGAAGGGAAGAGAAAGAAAAAAAGAAAAGATAAATATGTATAGAAAAGTTTCTAAAAGTTGTCACGTACAATACAGGTATGTAAAATAAAATAAAAGCTCTGAAAACGGCATAATATCAGCACCTGTTCTGTTCATTCAGCAGTTATTGTAAATTAAAATCAGAACTAAAGGCCAGAGGGTTCACTGACAAGGAGGGGGTTGGGGGAAGAAAGAGGAGAAAAGCAATTTAAGTAACACATTCTAGGGAAGACAGTGTGCTCCCGCCTTGTTTATGAAAGTGAAATATCTGAGTACACCTAAGACTTAAGAAGCTCCATTAGATGTTGCAGAATATTTTTGAGCTCTGAAGGACTAAGTAAACGCTGATAAAAGGACCTGTACAAGTTTACCTCAGAGATTCATTGCCTGCGTTATCCATTACACAGCAAATACAAATTTTGCGGAATTGTGCTATAGCTGAGATGCTGCCAGTATTTTACCAGGCTTTTCTAAAGTAAACCATGTTTTTGCAATATACAGACAGGCTTTCTTTTTAGTCATTTGTTCTTCTTTTATTGGCAAGATAAAATTAGAACAAGGTAAAAATGGTTGCTTCTTGTAAAGAAGAGAAAATATTTCTGCCTCACTGTGGACTGGGGTTTGTAAGGATGAGGAAGAGTGATGTGATGCACACAGTACATAGATGGAACATGTATATTCACAAGACTTTTTTAGGTGAACAAGATAGGAAGTACAGTTTGGTATGTCTGACGTTTATTATTCTGAACTTCCTTCTCCTCTCAGCCTGGGTACTGAATCCACCCACTACCTCTGAATTTAGATATTAAGTCCTTTCAGCTATGAGTAACTTGTTGCTTTTCCCAAGATCTGAGAATTCTCAGGGTTGTTCGTGCTTTGGTTTTTCCTCCTTCATTTCCAACACTTATTTAGACAGTAACTGTTTAAATAAGAATGAATGTAGCTTTGAATATGCTACTACTGGGTTTTGAAAATTCACATTTTCCCACATCCTCCTTGGGTCTGAGTGTTTTTCTCTCCGTTTTCCCACCATTAGCTGGCCTAGAAAGTATGAGATTCCTTCAGATCACCACTCTCTCTCCATCTGGCAGTGCAGGTTTTTACCATAGGTTTACCACAGATTCTGTTGTGTTTATGCAAACTATCTAACCATTGATGCAAAGCCTGGAGGCTAGACTGTTTCCTAGGCCAGGTTAATACCTGTGTAAACTGTTCCATCATACCTGAGAACATCTCCTGAGGTAATCAAGCGCGGGAAGGCACAAGTCTGTAGGTGCAGATCCTGATCCTGGCACACAGTCACCCATCTCCTTACAATCTACTTCCCCTGGGGTTAGGAAAGGCAGAAGAGAAACAGAAATAGCATTAGTTTTCCATTTTCATTCAGTTGTGCCCTAATACCTGAATGGAATCCAGAAAACATCCTTAGATGCAAACAGATGATTCTTATCAAATGATACAGTAATACTGGGCACAGTTTCTATATGGACTTTTATATGAATAAATGCATTAATGAATACATGCATATTTAATAACTCTTTGGTAGAGTCTTAGGGAGCTCTTATAATCATAGTCATATAATACATATAGTCATACATATCGTCATATAATCATACTTATAGTCATCTGTCATACTGACTCCACTTTTTTCCATACTTGCTCATTCACCCTTTGCTCAATTAATATACCCATTTTTTTTTCTTTTCATTTGCACCCCAGTAGCACGGAAAATTGTTCTACCACAAATTCTTCCTTTTATTTTATTGATGCCTTAAATACACCATTTTATACTTTGTGCTTCTGCTGTCTAATTCAGGTGTCAAACTCTCACAGTTTCACCTGTATGATATCCTCAGGCTCTAGTGTCTCAGTATCACAGGTATTACTAACTCTGTGGCATCAGCAGACTTCTGCTTTTAGGTCAGCTTCACCAGGAATATTAAGCAAGTAGATCAGTTTCCAAGGTGTGCCATTGCAGAGGTCCTCCCTGAATAACTCCATTCACTCCATCATTTTCCCTGTCTGCACAGTCTGTTTTCCTCCGCTCTCAGCCCATGTCCTGCCCACCCTAGAATATTTGGCTCATAACTGTTCTCCAGTTTAGTCAAATGCTTCCCATTCAGTTCCAAATGTGAAGCTTTATTAAATCATGGAATCATTAAGGTTGGAAAAGGCCTCTTTCAAGTCCAACTGTCAGCCCAACACTACCAGGACCACTAAACCATGTCCTGAAGTGCCACATCTACATGTTTTTAGAACACCTTTTGAACACAATTTTTGAGACTCCACCACTTCCTTAGGCAGCCTGTCCCAGGGCTTCACCACTCTTTCAGTAAATAATTTTTTCCTAAGATCTAATCTGAACATCTCTTGGTGCAACCTGAGGCCATTTCCTCTCATCCTATCGCTTGTTACTTAGTAGAACAGACCATCCTCACCTTGCTACAACCTCCTTTCAGGTAGTTGTAGAGTGCAATATGGTCTCCCCACAGCCTCCTTTTCTCCAAGCTAAACAATCTCAGCTCCCTCAGCTGCTCCTTGTAAGACATGTTCTCCAGACCATTCACCAACTTTGTTGCCCTTCTGGAACCATTCCAGCACCTCAATGTCTCTTATACTGTGGCACCCAAAACTGAACACAGCATTCAGCTGCAGCCTCACCAGTGCCAAGTACAGGGGCATGATCACTTCCCTACTCCTGCTGAACACACTATTTTTCATACAGGCCAGGATGCTGTTGGCCTTCTTGGCCACTTGGGCACACTGCTGGCTCATATTCAGCTGGATCTCCACCAGTAAATGCCTATATACATTAACATTTTATTGCCTTAAAAGCCATTCCTCTCATAAAAAACACAAGATAATTATTAAATAATTAAAAATTATTAAAAAAATAAATAAAGTCTTGTCTACTATCAATATCAGCCATGGCAGCTGGTGAAGTTTAAATCCTTTAGTTTTAGGTTAAAATGCACACAGATTTACTACTGCTCAGTACTGAAGTATCCCATAGTACTGCTACCTTTGATACAAACACAATATCTTGCTTTTTGACATGTAACCATAAAGGGGACAAACTTATCTCACGAAAGTAAGAAACCTAAAGAAATATGACAGCCTTTTAAGTTCTCCAGAAGGAAGATGAGTTCCCTCTACTGGTACTGGAAATGCAAGTGCATTTCTCTTTTGTAGTAATGACAGGCCAGAACTGCAATTATCACAAGCTGAATTCTTCCTCCGTTGAAATAGCTTAATAAGACAAAAGTATCCTTAAAAACTAGTTTTTGTGCAGTTAAGTGCTTCATTTAAAACAACGGGAGTTGATCACAGACGTAGATACCTCTGTAAATTAATGTGTATGTATAAAGGCCCTATTTTACCGATCATTAGAAGTTTCGCAATTTACATAAGGAGGAAAGCAAAAACATTGTCACTGTTCAATGAAACGTGTCAAATTCTAATGATGAAGGTAAGCCAGGGAACTTGAATATGGGAGCAGAATGACCCAACACCATCTGCCTTTGTTCTGAAGTTGGTGAAGCACTCCACAGGGTCACCTTGGCTTGACACACCCGGTCGCCACTGCCCGCAGTAACACAATAAGAAAACTAATCATGAGGACAGAGTGTTGTTGGCTGCAATGCTCATGAACTCACTGAAGGTTCAGCAGGTTTTTAGCATTGCATGTGCCAAACTACTGTTGCTGAAGTGGGTAGGGGTAGTACGTTTGGCTTTGTTTGACTTTTGTGGTGGTTTGTGTGTTTGTTTTTCTTTTGTGTATTTTTTTTTCTTATGTTCATATGAATATAAGGAAGTCCTCGTGCATATTAAGATCAAATGAAGGAGAGACTTAATAGTGAGATGCACTTTGATGCTATTAACAACTCGAAGAACTGATAGTATTAAAATTGTTTCCAAAATAATCCTTTTGCCTTTATTTTATTTTTTTACAGCATTCTGGACTCACTCCCTTCAGTGACTCTCTCTTCCCTAACATACTATGTATTACGTAACTGAATTCTCCTTTCCTGCAGGATCAAGTTTGACATATCATGACTTAATAGGATAAAAGGAAACTGAAAAGATTTACCCAGTCCTTTGACAAACTTCATAAGGCACATAATATAACTGGTGGCAGCATTGGCAAAGACCTGGATGCTGTCTGTGTTTAGAAATGCTTCAAAGACATCAAACACTGGAGCCTGGCGTTTCCCTGTGGAAATAACAATAAAATTGCCATAAAGGTGATTTTCCAGTAGTTTTAAAATGAATGTGTAGAATCTCTTCTATTCTGGGCAGAGACAGAAATGATCTTAGAAGTAAAACCTTTTCTTGCTCCTGAGGCAACTCGTCTCCCAGGAAGCACTACAGACACCATCCTTTGCCTTTTCTACGAAAAACATCAACTTATGCCTGCCCAAATGGTATGAGCAGGTCTGAGCTCTTGAACTCAGCTCTACTAGTAGCTAAGTGGAGGTTTCTGATTTAGTTCTTAGTACCTGCCAAAATGACAGCAGTCTCGTGGAAAACTGTTCAGACTGTACAGTAACAAAATAGCCTTGCTTTTCCTAAATAGATTATCAGTCAAGTGGTATAACCTTGCATTTTGCTGTCAATTGTAATAGATCTGAAAGACGACATTTAGGAAGAAAACCATATTCCTTACACGTGACTTGTAACATTTAAAAATACCTTCTAATGGGGCAGAAGAACAGATTAAAGTGATTTTCCCATATTACCCAGTTTCCATATAAGCAAGCACCTCTGGGAGGAATGCAAAATCATTCTTAGAGCAAGGTTGGTTTGTAGGAGTGCCAGCAATTTGAAGCCTTGTCATTTAAGTACCTGGACAAGCACTTGCCTAGAGTATCACACTAAGTTACCCTGATGTATAAGAGCAGTGGGTTCCCCATAGTTAAGAAAGACAGTCCACATGAGCATGATGCTTGTATACAGTATGTTTATATATATATATGATGCTTGTATACAGTATGTTTTCCTTTTTCAAGCAGGACAGTGACAGGGGCACAGCCAAGCTCTGCACTCCTGCACTGCTGTTCTGCTTAAAA
Source organism: Chloroceryle aenea (assembly GCA_013399075.1). Classification (NCBI taxonomy): domain Eukaryota; kingdom Metazoa; phylum Chordata; class Aves; order Coraciiformes; family Cerylidae; genus Chloroceryle; species Chloroceryle aenea. Next base: position 500,701 of record VWZY01005334.1, read on the forward strand.
ATTTTCAAGGTTTGAAGCATTGCTTTCTTGTTCTACTTATCTGTTCTACTTATCTTTGATAAAAAGTCAGAGCAATACCTCTGCTTTCCTCTGCTTTTTACCTAATAAACCAGGTACTTCAGGACAGTCCTGGAGTATTGCAGTGACACTGCTAAGTGGCACTGTTCAGGTAGGTCATTTAAGTCTATGGAGTTAGTTATTGTGTCCCCAAGGAATAAGACAGGGAAAGCACATACTGAAGAGTCAGTGCAGTAAGTTCTTACCCATAGAGTATTCTCCTACAAGGTACTCTTTAACCTCTGACTTGCTGCTGCTGTGCACTGTTTCCAGGGCACTGAACAAGGGTCTCCATCCTGACTGAATCTGGGTAGAACACATTTCCACCAACTCTCCTATAGAGGTGACTACCTGCAGACAATGTAGGAGAGGTTAAAACAGTCAAACCAAAAAGCAGAACTGATACACAGGGGGACCTTCCAAAGGAATGAGGATGGCTTTAAACACATTCCTAGATTTCACTAAGTCAGTCTAGACCAATTTATTATTTATAGGTAGCAAAAACATTTTCTTTAATTGCTTTAAAGCCAGGTGTATTGTCTCCATGCTCTACTGCAATGCTGGCTTAGGTAGGCAGAGCCCTCCTGATTCCTTGAAGATGATTAAGGGGCACCATCGAAAGGAATTTGGGAGACGCTCTCAAGTGGATCAAGTGCACCCTGGAGATGATCCTTCTTGTGGGCATGGTAGGCCAGATCCAGACACCCTGATCAGGGCTGACTTGCCTGGTCTTGGACATCCTCATCACATAGCTCTAGCTGCATTATACGCTCAAAGGGGCGAAACAGCGCCTCATTAAAGTGAAAATGAGAAGGCTCATTCCAGTCCATCAGCACTTCAGTGAGGATGTCATGGATAAAGGAGACAGCCTTCCGAGACACATGTCTCTCCTTATGACAGGCAGCCTGCAAGGAAAGGAGGAGTATTAGAGTTTGTCCAAGAAAAACTTTGGTTTTAGTGAGCAAGTTTTAAGGGAGGTAAGCTCTTCATGTTGCTGAACCCTAAAATGGCTTCACCACTAATGTGACTAGGCACCCCACTGCAATGAAAATGGGAGAGTACCGCCAGGGAAACAGGTGACTGAGACTCTTAACCTACTTGGAGCCCCACGGATGCATGAAGGTTTTCTCACAATTCAAAAAGCACAGAGCTAAAAATCAATAAATTAAATAATAAAAGCCACAAAACAGAACTTGTGTGAAATGTTGTCTTTTCACCAGGTGACCATTTTGCCCTTCAGAAAGGTAGTTTCTGCATATATTCACCACACCTACATGATCAAATAGCACTTTTTATTTGTCTGTTTATGGAACTTGCAGTGAGACTGTTGTCATCACTTCTGGAAGGGCTATGAAAAAATTAAACACCAGTGAACCTGGATATAAAGTTACTGTTTTGAGCAGCTATGCAGGTTATATGAAATTCTGGCCTTTCCCTTATATTGCTCCTTCCCAGTAATGCCCTCATCTGCACTGGAGTAAACCAAAAAGATGGACCAGTCCTGCATTCTAAAAACATGTAAGGTATTTGAGTTTAGACTGATTGGGTCTTAAAAGACTTAAAACCATGAAAATTATTTAAAGTGGTCTCAGGCTGGTATCCAAAGGCAAGTGAGACACTAGTTTTCAAAATAAAGGGTCATTAAAGCACACAACAAAGTTATTCTCTGCTATTTCTACTTCACTTAGAGAGATCCCACTGAGACTCCTCAATGTCTGAACTCTGCTATAAGATAGTCCACATATTTTCTTGAGTCAATGAAATAAGGTGCTATGGCAATTTACTGAAAAGCTCATCTGAAAACTCCAGAGAAGCATGCTCCCAATAGACATGGGCAGATGTTCCAAATACCTCACCAAACAGAAAGAAAGTACTGCACTTTTATTCATACCAATGATAGAAATAAAACAAATAAATAAATAAATCTGAGGATTCAAGACACCAGCATTTCACAAGATAAGACTGAAAGTTTGGCTGAGGAAAGGTCATTTGTTATGATTGAAATCCATTATGTGGCTGCTACTGCCATACCATTGACCAGGGTACACAACGAAAGAGAAGGAAAGGGAAAAATGTCACAATTTACCCAAGTGAACTGGCTTTAGGTGGGAAAAAAAAAGCCTGAATCCTTCTATGGGAAGGCCTGCAAGGATGCAGACCCTGACTGAGAAAATAGGTAGATGAAGGAGTTACTTGCAATGTCTTAGGGTGGTTTCATTTTTTTCACCATAGACACACAGGAAGTTTCACATTGCAAAAATCCAGCCCATTGTCCTTGGACCTGCCCATTTTAGTTATTTAAAAGTGCACTCCTCAGTGGCATTATCACAATATCTGACAAAGCATTTACAATATCCCAGCAGAAGTGTAATCAGATTTGAGAATGTTAAGGACTGATAAGCATTCTGAGATCTATCAAGCTTTCTTGAGCTTTTTCAGCTCTGCCATCTCTTCCACGCATTCCCATTTTCTCCCCCATTCCTACCTCTACAAGGTGAGGTGCCACCAGGCTCCAGCAGCGCATGAGGTGGAGCAAGGGGCGAGATTTACTCCTTACAATTCTAAGCATCGCATCACCAAGTCGGAACAAGTGAAGTGCACTTCTCCTGTCCTGGGTAGATTTCACTTCACCTACAAGGAAATATGTGGAAGCCAAGCAACATCAGCTTCTTCATCTCTTGATGTCTATATTGGAATTTAAATCAGGTTAGAAATTACTAGTATTAAGTTGGGGCAGTGGGGGGAAGGATGGTGAAGAAAGGAGAACAAAAAATGTAAACACAGCACATGCCTGTGTAGGTAAAAGAACAGGAGATGGACCCAAGTTCTAAGCATAACTTAGCAAACACACTGTGTTTTTATTTAAGTCATCTTTTGGGTTTTTTTGCAAACATTTTAAAGGCAAAGGCTTGGATAAATAGTGCAGATAAGTTAAACAAGGTGTTAAATAATCAATATTAAGACACAAACCAGTAGTTGCAAAAACCTTTGGTGACATCTGCAGGAAAGAATATAAACTGCAAATTATTTCATTTTGGTTTGTCCTTTTGCATTTCTTAACAAGCAAAGGATACAAAGCAGAGCATGTGAGAAAATCCTTTTCTGTTCCCCAGCCAGTAATACTTGGTATTTCCTACTGAAAGGGACTAATCTTCTGTTGCTCTTATGACATTTGGAAAGATACTTAATTAATTAAAAATATGTTAGGGCTTTTATCTGTAATGAAAGGTGTAATCTGGTAGCATACCACTTTTATTATACATATTAAAAAAATGCTATTTATTGCTCTATCCTATTAAAAAAATGCTATTTATTGCTCTATCCTAATTCCAATTTCATATTACTAACTACTGTTAATTGACTACTCCATGCATGATGAGAGGATCACTATTTATTAAAAATAAAGTGATGAACCCTGAGACCTGGAGACAAGAGCAAAAACATGAACATGAAGTGGCACATTGTAAAAATGATGAGTAGCACTTGAGGGCAAGGGGAAACATTAAATTGGAGAAATATACCAGATAAATCCACATCTGCCACAGGACAGAACAAAACCTGTGTGAGTAATGTAACTTCTAAAAGCACAATACAATTTTAAGTGACACAACTTCTTTGGGTCCAACCTTTCCTTTAGGTCTAGTCCTTCTGCTCTAAGACAATGATAGCTTTGTACAATTTACAGGCTTTGTACTTTCAGATATATGCTCCACTCTGCTGGGAAAGAGCCAGCAGGACAAATTCCACTGCTTTTTTAACATTCAGCAACTGTGTGCTTTGATTTCTATCACCCATTTTCTGAACACTTCTGAGGTTTTCCCTTTTTTAAATGTTTAATCTAAATCCCCAGTCTTGGGTCTACAATTATCTGAGTTTCCTTACCGGATCAGGCTGCAAATTGGAGCTGTGATTAAATATCTGTGGATAATTAACACCCCTAAAGTCCAAGAACTAAATAAATATTCTCCTAAGTGTTTCACAGCAGGTGTGGATGTGGTTCCTGTCCAAAAAAATAAAACCCAAACAAAAAAGCACTCAACCTTTTCTAGAGACTTTTAATTGCTCCTACAGAAAGATCTTAGACTAAATACTGTGTTTTGTTTGTAACTTGAAATTTCAGTTGGAAAAATTAAAACTATTAAGAATACAAAAAGTATGTCCTGTAAGCAGTAAAGTTGCATATGAAGCACAGAACTCTGTAAGAGATCTTCAGGTGATTTACCTGGCATTGCTAGGGAATAATCCACTGTATCTGTGACTGAATGAAAAAGCTGGGCCTGAGAAGCCTTCTTGAGCTGGTAAAGGAAGCCTGCCAATGCCATCAAGTTTAACTTGTCAGCAGCATCTTCAAAGAGCCTGTGAGTAAAAGAACAATCTAACTGAAAAATTCACGAGATGCAGATTTAAATATGCATGGAAGAGGACAATCATTATCTGTACATGACTGCTATGTGTTGCCTTTGGTTACACATTGGGTTATTGAGGGCTTTTTCATTTATACAGTGTTACAGAAAGGCTTTGATCCAGAAACTTTAACTGGAAAGTGGAAAGTAGGGTGCTGTAGGAACCCTTTCAAGACTCAAACAAAATGACACTTTTTTAAGGAATGGTCACTTCTGGGTCTTAATACTGTAAGCAGTTCATGAACCAGTAATCACAAACCCAGTGAGAATATGCCCAGTCCTCACAACAAAGATAATCATAGCTTCACTGAATTCACTTACAACAGTTTTCTCCATCTGAAGTTACGCCCCCTGAAGTTACATGAAAAACAAATCAATTCAAATCTTAGACCTAAAGTTGCTGTATCTAAATTGCTCTTTTGGAATATAAACAAAAGTTGTTATTTTCAGCTGTAATAAGCTCTTAAGTCAAAAATCTGTACCCTTAAACCAGTAAACATGCTTACACGGGAGGTGGGTTCCACAGAGATTGCAGTGGAATTTCATATGGTGCAGCCACAAGTTGACACAAATATGAGTTTCTGATACTGCTTTTCTTAAAAAATTTTCTATAGTCCTATGAAGCTGGGGATTGAGTTCTAATAATGTCTGCACTGAAGTAAAAGTGCTAAAATTAAACCTGCATCAATAGAATTACAGTACTGCTTTTCTCTAATCCTCTGAATCAAGTTGGATTGTGAACTTCCTAAATAAAAGTTACTTTCCATGCACAAACACCTACAAGCAGTGTCAGTAGTAGTTACTTTTTCCTCTACACCCTCCTATGGGCAGAGATCAAAAATGTAGAACGTCATCTGGACAAAAGAGGTTATTAGAAGCATGCAAACCCAGGAAATTTTCAGCTCTAGCCTGGGTCGATGAAGAAAATAGCAGAAATAGCAAAAAAGTCTGTGACATCTCAGTCTGCAGAACTTGATGTAGAGATATTGAACCTAACCTTTCTATAACCATCCCTGGTGGCCCTTCCTCCTCCAGACACAGTGGGGCAGGCTGACAAGCTATCCACACAGTCCTAAAAGAAGCAGCTGCTTTCTAACTGACACTGGTCACTCAGTCCCTTCCTGTCAGGACAAGACACCCGCTTATTTTGCCTGCTTTAATGAACAGAACAGATTAATTTGCATGCAAGTGATAAAACCACCACTCTCACGATGTGTTTGGTTGGCATACTCATTGTTGTGCACAGACACACTGTTGTGCCCACTATCTGCATGGCACATAACACAGAGATGTAGAAAACCAGNTCCACTCTCACGATGTGTTTGGTTTACTTGGCATACTCACTGTTGTGCACAGACACACTGTTGTGCCCACTATCTGCATGGCACATAACACAGAGATGTAGAAAACCAGGTCCTTTAGGAATTGCTGTTTGTGATGCACTTGCAGCTCTCTTGTGAAACTTAACTGAAGCAAGTGGCTGCACCACAAAAAAAGGTCCCTTTAGGTCCATCTCTGGGAAGAAGGATTCTGGTTCCTGACAGTATTGCTTTTACCTGTCAGCTTGTGTAGAGAGTGTGAGAACAGCCTTGGCAGCACTAGTCCCACACAGCAGGCTGCCTCCACGGAAGTCAAAAGCTCTGCCTTTACTGCTCTCCTTGATGAGTTCCTGGATAGAAATTGGCTGAATGACAGGATTGCTGCTGAGAGTGGTCTCCTGCTTAGGGGTCAGTGCCTGGGGAGACTCCCCAGGCTCAGAGTCTGGATGCAGCCCTCCAGGTGCCTGCTGTGACTGGGTGATGGTAAGGGAGGGCTGGGGAGCACCATCACTGAAGTGGGTGTGCTCCAGCGTGCTGATGTACTCACACACCCTGAGAACAAACGGGAGAAGCAAAAGATGAATAAACCCCTCAAAACAACATCTCCTCCCACCACTAATCACCAGGCTTACCAAAGAAACACTTGGGTCTGTACTCCAGGGGTCAGTCAGAATGATCATTCAAGTACAGCTCTCAGCTGCCTCACAGCCCCATCACTGTGGGAAGCCAGCTTACATGGAAACCCACTGCCCATTGTAGGCACCAATTTCTGCATCTGAACCAGGTACAATGCACAGGACATCGTCCTCAAACGTTAAACAGGTGATCTCTAACCCTCAGACTACACACAGACAGCCTGCCTTCTTACATCCTTTGGCCTCACATATGCCTAGACAGCAAATGGTTTAGTGCAGGTGCCCGAAAAGCACATTTAGGTTCCTGGGTCTGTCAGTCTTCTGTAACTTTTAAGTTTCTTAAACCATTTAATTTGTCTGCATAGTGGTAGAAACCAACCTTGTCTTTCCTCTTACAGATACTTAAGAGCTAATTCAGTTTGACACTATTTATACAGGGCACTCCCAGAGTATGTAAAGTTCTTTTTCTCAGTTCACTATTTTCAGGTGACATGGTATAAATTCAGTTTCTTTTGGGAAAGTTGACTCATGTTGGGAATACCTGAACACATGAGGCCAACAGTCCTGATTGTGGCTTCCCATCTCCAGGCCCACGTTAAGGACTGCATCCATACACAAAACATGAGCAGTGTGCAGGCAGACTCCCTGCACTTTCCCCATCTGCTCCAGTTTCTGCTCCACTTTCTGTTTCACTGTAGCATGAAGAAATAAAAATAAAAATTAGCTTCTCTGGCTTTTATACAAACACTGGTTCATATACAGGGTGTGGGCAAAGGTGTACGGTCTGAAAGCTACATCAGAATGTGGATTTAACCCCCCAAAAAAACAAAACAGAGAAACCTGTATCTTCCTAATAAACGTAAGACAGTTTTAAAATTAAAATCCCTTTTGATTGACCTTACATGCATGAAAAAAGTCAATACCAGATTGACACCCTCCACCCCCAAATTCGCATCTTGTTGCCCACAGAACAGATGCAGATTGCCATTGATATTGCATGTTTCTCTTTGGAGCTGGATGGCTGGGTATTTATTTATTTTTAACCAAAATCTTCTTTCCTATGGAAAAAAAAAAGTTTGTGGATTTCACATGTATTTCTGTACAAAAGTTTCATCAAAGACTTAATGGACACTCTTGTCAAAGCAAAACTAATCCTGATCTGAACTGTGAGGATTTGGACCTCATTCTTTTTCCTGATTATCTTTGAGAAGTTTAGTTTTCATGCTGCACTGGAATGGAAACAAATTTTGAAGCATAGCAAGCTTTCATAGAACAGTCCGGCAGGCCTCTGGCTGTAGGAAACCTCAGCTGGTCCGAGGGATTGGAACTCAAGTTTGGTATCAACCTTGAGCAGATAACCATGTACCCTGGAAGAGGCCAGCAAGTCCTGAGAAGAGCTGAGTAAACAAGATTAAGGAACTGCCAGACTGCAAGTAGAGAAAGCTTGTCAAGGTTACAACAGAGAAAAAAGTAATCCAATCATGAACCGTTGGGTCTTTTTTTAACCCAATCATATATGGATGCATATTCTTGGGAAAGATATAAAAAGACTTGTTAAAACACTGAAGATGGCTTTTTGCTCACAATTCCATGTATGTCATATTTGTCTCAACAGCGACACACGGCCACTGCTACTGACTGCTCTTTGCTTCAGTGTAGTCTGGCCAACTCACTTCAGTCATATCCAGAAGAGTGATCAAAAACTCAGGCCCTTTCAAGTTTTGGTTTTGCTACTGAGACACCCTGCTAAGCAGGGTCATTTTGCAACACTGTGCTTTTTTATGGGCTTCTTATGATTAGAAAACAGATGTCATCAGACAGATTTGATGTTATCCAAACAGGCATTAGAGACATTGCAGACATTGTCTTTACTGACTTCCTCTGAGTTTAAAGCAGTGGTACAGAGATACAGAACTTTTTACTTGTTTCATTTTTTCATTCCAGCTTCATTGAACATGATTCAGAAACAGTTTTACATATCTGATGATGACGAAAGACAACCAAGGATGTATACACAAAACAGGGAAAGGGATGCAAACTCAGCTTCTATGACCACTAAATACAATTTAAAAGATAAAAAGTTTCTCTGATGCCCTCTGGTTTTACTAGTATCACAACAGTTAAAAAAATGCACATTTCAAAAATGCTGTTGGCTTACCTGTTGTTCCCCTGCTTTTAGTTCCAAATAAAAAAAATTATTACTGTGATGTAATGTTAAGAACTTACGACAGCAGGGCATGTACTGAAGCTTTTACACATACAACCCATACACCTACAAGTGAACTGTGCACAATAATGGCATTCCTCTCTGTCCTATGTGTCAACAAGTACTTTCCAGTCGCATCTTTGCAGGCAATATGAGATAACATAGGTAATTTAACCACAAAGTTACCTTGAGCTATAGTATCACTGGGTTCTTGGGTTTCTCTTTCCTCTTTCTCTTCTTGGACACAGGAGGCAGCAGCCATTTGGGCAAGAGCAGATGCACAGTTAGCAGCAACTCCTGTAAAGAAACAACACAGTTACTGTTCATCCAGCACTTCCTCCCCCAGTCCCATGCAATCTCAACAGGTTGTGTCAAGGAAAGCTGGATGGCAATGTCTATTCTGTAGGGTAGGTGAACTCCATGGGGAATCCTACAGTCCAGGTTTCTATCCAAGACTGGAACAGGATGTTTCTTTTCTCTCTCCTAAATTCCTTCAAGGAAAATTACCATCCTATCTTATAAGTCTGCCATGACATCCCATATGCAGCAGTACCTAGAGCACAGCTCAGCCGAGCTGCCCTCCTCAGTCCATCCAGGCTCACACAGATGGAGTCCTTTTCTTTTTGGTTCTGCTCTTTAGCTCCTTCTGCTCCCAAAATGAAGGCCAGCCCCTTGGAGCTGCCTGCCATGCGGCCGGTCAGTGGTGTGGACAAAGTGTCAATCAAGTTCTTCCAGCAGCCAATTAAAAGGTATCGGGCAAAAGCAACTCCTGGAGTGAGAAATGCATTATTACTTCTGGAAAATGACACAACAGCAGCTTTATCATCAGTGGTCAAAAACCAAGTCATATTTGTCCTCTGCATGCTGGACTAGCAATTCATGTGTAGAATGTACTGACATCCCTCAACCCTTAAACTGTAGCTCTGAACCACAATTTATCTGAATATGCTTATGGTATGTAACAGCCCACTACTGGTAGATACACTCGTGCTTATAATACAGTCTCAATACCTGCAACAACAGAATCATCTGTCTTCTGGTTTTGGGAAAGAGGAGATTGAGCTGAAGCAGATGCCATCAATTGGCCACCAATTGCACTGCTTCCCAAGCCATCAATGTCTGCCAGAACATTAAAAAACAACAGATTACTATTCGACACACAGATGGTATAAGGAAAGCATCTCCTACTGGCTCTTTGTTCAAAACGTAATAGGACTCCCAATTTCTCAGGTGTGCTTTTTAGTTGCTCTTTTATGTCAGACCTCTGAAGCTTTGGCATAAACATGAGCTGTGGCATCTTACGCTTTGCCCAATATAACAAACATTTTCTTGAAGAGGGGAAATAGCCCACGCTCAAAAATGCACCTCTCCCCCCTGAAGTTACACAGTCAGCAGAACTCAGCAAATATTTCATCCTACTTCTCACAGTTCACAACTTCCCATACCCTTAATTCTCCACATTTCTCAGTATAACCTTTCAAATCTTGTTAAATCCTGTATCTAGATGTTCCAGACCTCAGTCTGAGTCCTCAAGATGCACAGGGATTCTGCGTCTTAGTGCTCTCTCTTCCCCACATACTGCATAGCTATTGTTTTTCCAAAGTGCTTCAGCTTTCCAGCTCAATAGCTAAAAGCAACACTGAGCTCAATATAATCAGCAAAAAGCTTACAGAGCAGTGCCCTTTGATTACCAGTTTATGGCTCAGCTGAAGCCAGTGTTCTCCCGGCCTACACTGTTTTAATTACCCCTTTGTAATCATACAGTATACACATTCAGTCAGACAGCCTGTTTTATATCAATACAACATCATAGATAGCCTGCTGCCTTTCATCTGATAAAATTGGATTTTTTTCCTTGATTGTTTTTAAGCATTTTTTAGAGTTGTTCCAGGTTTTTAGCTTCTTTCTAGCTCCACTTGGCATATCCTTGGCACAGCACAAATCTGAATCAAGTGGGGCCCAGCCTGAGGATTTATATTTGTACTGCACCACAGGCACACCGAAATGGCTTTGCTATGACACCAAGAAAACAGCAGCCTTACCACCACTTATCAATAACACGTACCAAGTCTACCAGAACTGAGGCTGATAGAATGCAGAGATGTTTAGGTTCAGTAAAAAAATCTGCTCTCCTTGTCTCCCAGAGACAGCTTTTAAACCCATGCTTCAAAAGATTTCTGTCTGATCCAAACCAAACACTTAAGTAGCTGCCACAGTTAAGTCTGATTCCTTCTCTACCGGTAATTTTGTGAAACACATGTTGCATGAAGGCATGCTATTATGTATGGTAATGCAACAAAGCAGAATGTTACTGTAGTTTAAGACGTGTTTGGAAGCTACCCTTGCCACCGTAACATAGTACTGACCAGTCAGCATGGTGATAAGTGGAAGGCTGTGCTCTTCTGGGCTTCCCCAGTATCCAGCTTCTCCCAGCATGTTCCTTTCTAGTACCTGGTGGTACAGTTCTTCAACCCAGTCCTGGGAAAACACCATCAACACTCCACTGGACTGGACCTGCTTCATGAACTCCTTCTGCAGAGAACCATAAGAGCTGATTGTAGGACAACAGTAAGCCCTACAGCATGAGTCCCAGCCCCCAAAGCTACTCCTGAGCAAAAGGAAATGCAGGAGTCAAAATGAAATTATGCAAAAGTAAGAATTAACCAAGGATCACAATGGACAATGATATGAACAAGAAGCTTTCCCTTCGCTTACTGATGTTAATGCAAGATGCAAATCATGACAATTCTTGCACAGTGACAATAGGAAATACTGATATCTCACTATTTCCACAAGGTAGGAGTAGGATCTCAGTTCCAATAAAAAGAAGTTGTGGTACCTAAAGTTTCCTGTCCAGCAACCAGGCCTTTCTGCATTGAACATAGTGATAGATGAACTGGGGTTCGGTTGGATATCTGAACTATTTTTAACAGTACTTAGGTCATGCTCAGGCCTGTTGTGTACAGTGCTGCTCCTGGAGAGGGTTCTGAGTCTCAGATTTGTTCTTACAACTGCTGAAGAATGTACTAGAACTCATGATGTTATTAAAACCCAGTTGTTTTGGAGGTCTTCTAGAATACAAATTCTCTTATGTGGGAAGCTCAGCAATAATGGTAATTTTTTACAAACTTTTTGGTTTTAATTTTTGTTTGCTATCATTGATTCTCTTATTTTTATGAAAACTCTTGGGCAACTTAGTTGAAAAACATAAGATTCATAATTTGTCACTCCTGCAGCCTTCAAAACAATTCTTACAAAGCCAAAGAGGCCACAAAAATCATCAGTTCATATTACTAAGACCTAATTATTTTTCCACTCTAACCTCTCATGTCTTCATCTGCATAAATACAAATCAAGTACTAAGCAAGAAATTTGTCATTATGCTCAAAAATATTTGCAAGATGAAGGTTAAGTCCTTTAGTAGTGCATGAACATGCCTGCTCTATCACATGATGCTAATGAAGTTCTGTTCTGAGGACAGAGTACCCATCAGAATGACTGCTACTTTAATGATAATCAGTAAGCAGCATTCATTCTCCCCCAAATTACAGAGAAGCTGTGTAATTCAGATGCATGACATTTATCATGCAATATTCAGAAGCAGCTTGGAGAACACTTCATTTGCAATTATTATTTCTCTAGTTATCAAGCAACCTGCAGACTTTACATGCAGGCTGTTTTATGAAAGGAAGCAAAAATAATTTCTTTTTTAAACAGTTTCCATATTCCCCAACTCACCAGCAACACAGGGGCTTGGGCAGGCTTCTTCCTGTAGTAATCTGAATTGGCCAATTTTAGGTTGAGCAGCAGAGTGTAATGTGAGACCATGTAGAGACTGTCTGCATTCATCAGGGTCTGGAAGCTGAAATTTAGGTTTCCCTCAAATCCTGGTGAGTGCATCATACCTAACAAAAACACCACGTGAGCTCTCATATTTTACACAGACTTTGCCTGGAAAAAAAAAATTCTCAGAAACTAACCCTAGCATTTCAGCAGCAACAGATTGCTAGAATACTTAATGAATCATTAGTAGAAATCACTCTACTAAATGTACTAGAACAGGGAAGAGAAAAATAAGTAGACCATCTGAATGCAGTGCTGCAAGGCAAACTGAACACTCCAGTCATGGTCCAGCAAGGCAACATGCTAAACTGGAAATACACAAAGTGCACCAGCATTCCTTGAGATGACTGCCAGGTACAAAGCACAGGTACATTGGCAATGCTAACTGGAAAGGTGAGGTGGGAAGGGGCAGAAGGAAAGCCTGCATGCAGTACTTCACTGAGCATACATTGCACCAAATGGTGCTAATGAGTGTGACAGCCCTTTTAATCCCCCACTACATCTGTCCTGGCTAAGTGAGTTGTTGAATGGTGACTGGAATGCTCTGCACCTTGCAATCAGGCTGTAATCATCACTCTCTCCATGGCCTAGAGATATGTGAACAAATAGTTGGGGCCAAGCTGGTTGGAACTCATTACAACTCCAAGCCCTGTTTAGTTCATTCAAAACCTGCTTTCTATATAGCTGAGCACTTGCAGCTCTGTCAGACCCATAAGCCATCTCTAAGTGCTCAGGACTCCTGAAAACACTACTTGTATGAAATGACAGCCTACAACCATTCCTAGTGACACAATCCCTTCTTCCCAGGTAGAATGGATGGCACATACATATTCCCAAGTTAGCTGACCTATTGGTAGAAAACCATAAATAAAGTATGAGTGAGACCTAATTGAAGACCCATGATCTGTAGTTTGAGACATGAAAAAAAGAGAAATGTTAGACCTCTCCACATGACCCACAATATCTCATGGTTTTCACATCAACTATGAAATCCATTCATACAATGTCATACAATGTCAATAAGGCAATTCATACAATGTCAATAAGGGAATTCATACAATGTCAGTAAGGGAATTCATACAATGTCAATAAGGGAAGATTAAGGAGTCAGCTTTATCCTAGAGGAACATTTGAAATGAAACAAACATCAACAACAAAACAACAGCTTCCGAGGTTAGTTACATGGTGAAGCAAAGCTGTGTCATTTGTTAACTGCTGCAGTGGTTTACTGTGAATATATTCCTCCCACCATAAAGCTCATACCTCTTCTTAGATAAGATACAACATATTAACATTAAAATATATATATATAAATCCACACACAGAAAAGAAGCAAATGTTTTTCTTGCCTCGTGAGGGTTTGAAAGCTCTGTGCTGCTGCCTTCTCGGACTTTCCACTGTCGTCACTTTGGGGGCGTGGATAAGGTGAGTAACTGTTTGAGGGTGGATTTAGAAAGAGAGTAACTGTTCCAGTGTGGGTCTAAAAAATGAATAGCTGTTCAAGGGAGCAACCCTTGTGGAAAAGGGGTGATAGTGCTGGTCACAAATCATACCCACACAGGTTGGCATGTGCTTGGGGTAGATTTCTCGTGGTGAATGTTAACAGAGAATCTTCACCTAGCACCAAAACTGCAACCATGTGCTCCAAAGTTGCCTGTGAGTAGCTCCAGTGACTTCTTCATCACTGAAGGCAAAGCACCATCTTAACGCTCTGTTGGATGGAGGATCATGATACTGATGTTGCTCGACTATATTGTTTTGATGCCTTCTCTCTCTTAAATATGTACCTCAGGAACTAGAATTTGCTAGAGTAATAAAAACTTCAAGGCAGAGAGTTAAGTAAAAAAAACCCCACTTTATTTTCCACTGAAATATTTTTTAAATTGTGCAACCTCCTATACAAGGCTACAATTAAAAAGAAAGGTGTATAACTGCACATAAAAGTGGCTACTACATAGGGGGTATGTATTTGAACATGCAAAAGTGTTTGGGAAAAATATGGTCCCTGATTTCCTCTAAATATGGGAAAAGAAACAACTGCATTTGAGAGTTGCTCAGATCCCAAAAGCAGAAGAATAGCTGATACAAAAACTTGTGATGATGCTTACCAGCATAAACACCTTGTCACTAAAAGTTAAGGAATCAAAACTGAAGGAAGATGCTAAAAATGTTTGCTGTGATTATTGCCACAATGGCACACCATTTCTAGAATTAATGCCTTGACACTACAGTTCCTGAGAACAGCTATGTCCGAATTGAGGGAAGACTGATCATCAGCTGTAATTATAAAAATCTGCCAGCCATAATAAACAATGAGGTTAGCACATTGTCTTAACAGGCTCAACAGTTCATTTAAATTGGCCAGGTAAAAGGAGCTCCTGCAAAAATGAAACTTAATGTTTTGTACATGTCAAAATAATGTTGAGAATTTTTAGATAAGTTGGTATGTTTCGAGACAAACATCACACTATAGTGTCACACTATAGTCATTTTTTAATTTTTGTTTGGCATTGTTTTTATCTATCAACAAAAGGAACTCTCTGAGGAAAGATGAAAACCATAAATTCGGAAGGCTTTTAACTAAATGACTTCCAACTTTTTATTTCACAATAACTCTGCTTAGCTGGCTTCACTTTTTCCGTGCTTATACTCCCACACCAGTGTCTCAAATTCCTACTTCCCTACATTGCTTTTCAATCCTATGAAGTCGTATTACAATACTGTTTAAGGACCTAGATATTTGGTCCTTAAAATTATAGCTAATGTAGGTCCTACTAAATTGTAGCTAATGTATTCTCCCCCAAAAGTGCAATAAAAATTAAAAAATGAGACAAAGCAGTTAAATAAGTCTCTCAGAAACACAAAAATACCATTTTTGTACTGCCTGGTTTTAGGACTGCACCTGTCTTTTCTCAGCTTGAATCTTAACCAATACTCACATTTTTTAATATAATTTTTAAGGGATTATACATTCAGGTATGTTGCACGTACAGTGAACAGGACCAGCTCCTCTAATTTCACCACCTAATTTGTGCCTTGACTTGCTGGTGCTAAGGAAGGAGTCCTGAAGCAAGAACTCAAACATTGCCTAAGAGGCAGATCAGGCTGGTGACTTGGAAGCCCTCCAAGGGGAGTTCCTACCCCTAGACATGTTTCAACTTCAGTAAGTCTCTCTCTCCAGGTCTCTGGAGACACTCATGTGTCTCTGTCCTACACAAGAACACAAGTCCTCATCTCAGGAGAGCTGATGGACTTCTGCTTAAGATCTGAGGTTAAGGGACTGTTTCAGCTGGCCTGAGTCTCATTCCAGTTGTCCAACTGAAACATGAACTGCACAGAACTTGTGAAAGCATAAAATTATAACTCTGTAACAGCCACAGCCCTATCAATAAAACAGGATACCTCTTCCAAACTACTTTAATACAGTAACATGCCAGTATATTTTTCAATGATTGCTTACTGAGCGGCATCTTCTGAGAATACTTCAGCAGATCAGACTGAAAACATGGTGTACACATTTTTAAGTACAGATTTAGCCATGGGAGTGACTTTCTTAGAAAAGTGAAAGATCTTTCTCAACTCAACAGTCTAAATCCAAGACTAAGTATCTTTTTTAAAAGAGAGGTACAAACCAGAAATTACTGACTTAATGATATTGAGTGATATTCTTCCATCTTCCTCACTGTATTAGTCATACTGAATGACAACAATAGCAGTGTTTAGCCCTAAAATTTAGAAGTCTGCTAGGTGTACTTCCTCCACCACTTGAAAATGTTCTGAAGGGATATGACAGACAAAAGAGAAAAGCAGCAGGATACTCATTCATGCACAAGGGAACAGGTGTGCAGAACTCTGAGCTAAAGTTCTAGTCCTGGTCTTTCAGCATAACATCAAGATCATCCTATTTCAAGAAAAAGAAATCCTCTGTGACAGAAAGGATGCTTTTCAGCATCTCAAATATGAATGTAATTAATGTCCCCTTTAAGGTGTCTCCTTTCTGTGACATAACATAGCCAATGTTTCTTAAGAATGTAATCTACCATCTTCCTGAGCTAGGGCTTTTTTTGGACAGCATTTAAATGGGATATCAGGAATAGCAGCTTATTCACCCAGCTTCATATCTAAATTATTCTGTATGATGATGGGAGGCATCCCTTCTGATTCCCTCTGAGTTTCATGTGTGTAAGAGAGCACGAATGAATGAAGCAGTGATTAGGAGAGGGGCAACAGGAAAGGCAATTGTGGTGAATTCAGTTAAAGAAACAAAGAGGTGTATTTTAACAAACATTTCCACTTTGGCCACTGTCAGAAAAAGAACATTTTCAATACACTGTCACCAGGACAAAATAGCCTTTGCGTGGTGTTTTTTTGTTCGGTTGACCAAGTCAAGTTTCCAAAGTTTCTAACCCTGAAAGAACTGATGGCCTCCCCACCCTCCTTTCATGCTAATAGGTAACGCCAACATCTCTTTAGTGACAGCATGTGCAAAACTATTCAGATCTTCACAAACCTGTGAAGAGGTATCTTACAGAAAATTCAGTTTCTCTGTTGACTGAGGACATAATCCAGAACCTGTTAGAAGTCAATGGATTTATCTCTCTAAATTAGCAACTGCATATTCAATTTGTTTTGCCCTAAGTTAAGTGTGCTGCTGTGGAGGGATGTGCTTTGTAAAGCACAAATCTCTTTATTCTGGGTATGTTCTCTGAAGATTAAATCCTACAAGAGAAACTGTGTACAGTGCCGTTGCAGTGTGCATGCTGGTTAGACAGTAAATATTTGCTTGCAAACCTGAGCAGAATGTTGAAGAGAAGTTCTGCAGTGCTCCATCCACCTCCTCTATGCTGGGAAGAGCTATAAGCCGAGGAAGAAGAGCTTCAAGTGACTGGATAAACAGCCGTGCACTGTGCTGGTCTGCTTCTGGGTTTTTCAACAATTTCAAAGTGAGAGCAGCAGTACGTAAGGACCTGTGACCTGGACAATCCCGTGGTGTCTGCTCCTCATCAGCCAAGGAGCAATTGTCAGAGCCTATGTCTGAGACATCTGACCTGCCTGAGTCCTTCTCTGCTGCCATGGAGTACTGATCGCATGAATCAAACTCAGTCCTAGAAAGGTCCTGGTCATCTACACTGAAGTTACTTTCACTGTACCTGGATCCATAGGACCGGGTCTTGCAATCAACTGATAAGAAGTTAGTTATATCTGGATAGACTATGGTGTGGCTTCTCTGAACAACGTCTGGCTGGTCAATGGTTTCTGACTCTGGTTCTCTATAATGAATCTCTTTGCTTTCATGTCCAGCTGGAGATGGCAGTGAGTTTTTTTGACTTTCTGGATTATCCTCTGGAGTTGTCTGTCCCATCTCCCCTTCCAAAGTGGTCTGACCAGTGTCTGTGGTAACACTAATGCTAATATCAGGACTCTTCTCATTTCCTGATTCCCAGGCAGGATTTTCTGAGGACAGGATTCGCCTCTGCCACCTAAAGTCGGCATCATTGATCTCCATGGAGTCCCTGCTTGTCTCAGTCCCATCCTTCAATTCTTCTAAGCGCTGGAGCAGCAGCTGGATCTGCTCTTCACTAAGACCCCTCCCTTGGCTCAGCTCATCTAATGCTCCAAGCAGGGCAAAGACACAGGACACTGAAGCATAACATGCTTCAATACCACCTTTGATGCATGCTTCTGTCATCCCATCCATGATTCTACAATTAAAACAGAGTTAATTAAAGTGATGCAGCACATATAGTGAGAATCTGTCCACAACCAGGAAAAAAAAAAAAAGTTATCATAGAATCATCAAGGTTGGAAAAGACCTTTAAGATCATTGAGTTCAACCATTAACCCTGCTCTATCAAGTCACTAAGCCATATGCAGAAGCACCACATCTATACAGCTTTTAAACACACCCAGGGATGGTGACTCAACCACCTCCCTGGGCAGCCTGTTCCAATGCCTGACAACCCTTTCAGTGAAAAAAACTTTCCTAATGTCCAGTTTAAACCTCCCCTGGTGCAGCTTGAGGCCATTCCCTTTTGTTCCGTGACTAGTTATTTGTGAGAAGAGACTAGTGCCTACCTCTCTATAATGTCCTTTCAGGTAGTTGGAGAAAGTGATACGGTCTCCCCTCAGCCTCCTTTTCTTCAGACTAAAGAGAGCCCCATTTCCCTTGGCTGCCTCTCATAGGACTTGTTCTCTGGGCCCTTCATCAGCTTAGTTCTCTTCTCTGAACCTGCTCCAGC
>VWZY01005335.1:0-28597 GCA_013399075.1 Chloroceryle aenea
TTCATTAGGATATCAAATGGTGTGGAAGCAGTTTTCCTTCTAAACATGTTAGTAGCTGTTAAGGGCTCCTAGGCATTAAAGACCCAAGGAGGTACTTTTAGGATGGAGATCTGAGGGTAGCTGGATTATCTAATGGTTGTCACGCCGTCTGGTTCCATTCACTCCAGAATTTTGATTGGCAGTGATTCGTTCTTCTCTTCTGCTCCCCCAACCTCATGATACCAGGTTGCCCTTATAAAAATTTCTATGTCTAGGATGGAGTTGATATGTACCACCAAGATGAGGGATTCAGCTGAGATGCTTTGGAATGTGCTAGTGGACAGTGTGCAAGTTTTTCTCTCTAAACTCGGGAAAAAGCTTCAGGATGTGAGGGTCAGGTGCCCATAGTACACACCAACTGAACCTGGACTTGGCTTTGCGTGCACCCAGCAACCGATCAGGTGTTTCTGTATGAATTAAAGCATGTGATTGATATAGTGCAAAATGTAGAGGGAAAAAAAACCCTTTGCTTATTTGTCATCAGCATTGCTGTGAGTCAGCAGCACATGACTGTGTCCTTCAAGGTTACATCTGCAGGAGAAGACAAGTAGAACAGTCTGTTGGGCTGAGGCGAGAGCGTGCTTTCAGCAAATTCCCTGCCCTTATCTCGGGTTGTTTATGGATCCTCTGGGAGCATTATGACCTTCTATCTCCTTGCTACAGAGGGTAGATTTTGTTTTGAAAACATCTTTTTTCTAGAGAAGCATTATACAGCCAGTTGGAGTCAATTTGATAAACCTTGCTTCTCAAAATGTAGTACCAGCAGACTTTTGTTTTTTACTTATGGTGACAAATCCAATAACTATGGAGTGCATTAACCTCTCTGCTGCTGCAATTTTAAGTATTTTCTGTTTGTTTTCTGAATTTATTTGTCTGAATCAGATCTAACCACTGAGAAGCTGAAAACCTCAAGTTTAAGTGCAGACTGCTATAAACTACTATTTTCTAGGCTCTTGTACTGACATACCATTGCTGCAGGGCAAATGTATGTGTGGTTCCTCCAGATTATAGCTCTGTCCTCCTAACTGTTGAGGGCAAAATATATACTTCTAACTGGTTTAGGCATACCAAACCCAATTCCTGTCATTTCTATTAGGACTGGAAGCTAAATTATTTTCTTTGGGAAAGATATCTGCCATTGCTTTCGCTCTGCAAACTAATTTTCCCAACAGAATGGTTCTACCTCAGAGAAAACTGAGGGGGGATCTTATCAAAGTTTACAAATATCTGAAGGGTGGGCATCAAGTAGAAGGAGCCAGGCTCTTTTCAGTGGTGCCCTCTGATAGGACAAGAGGTGATGGTAGCAAGGTAAAACAGTAGTTCTGCCTCAACATGAGGGAAAACTTCTTTACTCTGAGAATGACAGAGCCTGGAACAGGCTGCCCAGAGAGTTTGTGGAGTCTCCTTCTCTGGAGACTTTCAAGACCTGTCTGGATGTGATCCTGTGTTGGCAGGGTGGTTGAACTCAATGATCTGCAGAGGTCCTTTCCAACCCCATTCTGTAATTCTCTTCCTATGCCAAGCCTCCAACATCACTCTTTCAAGAATAGCCCTTAAATATTATTAGCGTTTCTTAGGCATCATAGTACTGAATGGGACACAGTAGTATCTCACAATAACTCCTTTTCTTCCCTTCCTCCTTTTCTTCCCTTTCTCCTTTCCTTCCCTTCCCTTCCTCCTTTCCTTCCTCTGTGCATCTGAGCCCTCTGGCACCTGAAATGCAACTTCCATCATTTGCTGTGACAGTTGATCTGCACATTGCACTGTTGTCCAACAGCAGATGATTTTTTTAAATGGATCATCCTTGGCCTTTCAATTTACAATCATTTGGTGATGCAGGCTGAAAAAGGTCTTCATCCCATGTCTCCTGACTCACAGGTGAGTCCTTCTGCCCCTATAGACAGCTACACAAAAATATGCGGTTGCTGTTACCGAACACACTGTGTTTTTCATTGACACAGGGCTGTAGCTGTAACTGTAGCTGCTTCACATTAAGCACACTGCCCTTGGTACCTCTTTGAGAGTGCTCAGGGAACAATTGCTGCATAGAGCTTCTGGTGCTTTGGGATGGAGGTACCTAGAGCAGGTCCTGAGCTACCCCAGTAAGATCAGCAAGGTGCAAAATATATGCACCTGTATAAATTGCTCTTTCAGCTAAATGCCTACATTCTTCTGTGAGTGAACTAAATAATGGCTCTCCAATGTTTCATTTTTTCTTAGATAACCAGTTCAGCAAGTTGGGAGAAAATCTATGTGATAGGTCCTAATTTTAGTGAGGCTTTTGATAGTGTGTCTGGGGGAAATGCAGTCAAGATTAAGTGACTGTAAAATAGAGATGCAGTTAGTGGCAGAGGGATGGGGATGGACATTAAATAATGATTTTAAAAGGTGTGATGTCAGGCTTGGAGGGCATATCAAAGGAGTAGTTGTGTAGCTGACTGTTCTTGGTACACATATGGTCAACACTGTTATTGGTATCTTGGATTATGTATTTAAAAGATGAAGTATGAGATTTTCAGAGAAGAGTGAGCTGGGAAGGGCTGCAGATGTCCTGCAGTGTGATGCTGGAATTCAAAACTTTCTGATAAATAGAGAAATACTTAAAACTAAAACACTGATATTCAGTAAAGCCAAATGCAGAGTGTCAACACTGAGAGAAGAGAAATCCATCATTACCTGGCAAAGTCAGTGGAAGTGCAGAAAAGGATGTGGAATTTGTAAAGTTTTCTGACTGAAGATGAGTCAAGTATGGTATGTGGTTGCAAAAAAAGACATCTTCTCCTGGTATGTATTTACAAGAGTACCATATGTGGAGCTTAGGAGGTGGTTGCTTTTGCTGTCTGTAAGAAGCTCTCATAAAGAAAACACTGACATTTTTCTCAGTGTCAGATGGAATAAGTAAAAAAAGTAATTGGATTCAATTACTGCAAAGTTGCAAGTTGATTTATGTAAGATATTAGGAAAAAATAAATGATGAAAGGTATGAAGCCCTGAAAGATGTATCCAAGGAGGCTTAGAATTTCCTTCACTGTACATTTTTAGCAACAAATTAGATTGAAATCAATCAGGAACAGTCTTGAAATATTTATCCAAATGTTGTGTGAGGAGAAGAACTTGCTGACCTTTCGAGTCTTCCTTTTCTATGATAATCTGTCTCAGAAATCAATTCCCTCTATTTTGCCTACAAGAAATTCAACTTGTAAAATTCTCATGTGCATAAAGCTGTTTTTGTGACTGCTTTCCACTTCGTTGTTTTTTTTTTTTTCTCTTACATGTTTTGTTTGATTTTTGCCTCACGCTTGTGGTCGTGTGTTGGATTTCAGACATGCATAGAGCTGGATGGAGCATGATGTTTCCCTGTATTGAAAATACTGAGATTTATAGAACATTTTTATCTACTTATGAAGACTTTTTTATTTTTTTTCCTTAAGCAAACTCGATAAAATTTGGGAAAGGTCAACATAAAATATTAATTTTGACATATCTGGCGTGTTCTGATGCATAACAGTAATAACACATGGAGAGATATTAAATTTGACATGTTTGGCATGTTCTGATGCGGAACAGCAATAACACGTGGAGAGATAGATGTGGAATCAAGAGGCAGGAGGAAAATGCTGCTGTTGTTATTAGAAGACTAGGTTCGCTTCATTGCTTCTGAACAAACAGCAGAGAGGCGCTGGTTAACGCAACGCTAATAAGAGCTTGGGCAACAGACCTGAGTGTGAGAGCTGGGGTTTGACTGCAGTTGGCATGGAGCGGGGCAGAAAACCACTTCAGGCCGTGTTGCTCTTCATGCCAGTGCCCGTGCTTTTGATGTGGCTGCCACATGTGCACAGCCTTGCCAGGACCGAATTAGGCAAACATTTCATTAGAAAGAAAATTGTCAACCACTGCTTATACATCCTTCCAAGAACGAATCTTTCCCTTCATGCCATTCCTGCTCCCAGTACAGTTGTTTGCAGGGAGGGAAGCTTTCTGGATACAAAGCTGGCTGCTGGATTGCATGAATAACTAGAGCTGGCCACATACAGAATTTGCCACCTTGATGACACTCGATTTGCACCTTGGTGACAACAGCCCTGATAGCAAGGCAAGGACTTCTGTAGACTCCAGGGAAAGCTTTGGGTGCTTATTCTCTGGGATGATAGACAGATGTCTTGGTGTCTTGATTAACTTTGTCAGACCTTAGGTTAGCTATAGAGATGACAGCAGAAAGAGAAAATAAATCAGTTAATGAAGTTGTGTGAGTCATTGCTGAGTATCCATGTTAGAATAATGCTTTCTCACCCTCCTAGCAGGGTACGTGACCTCATATGCCCACAGGAGACTGTCTGTTGGATTTGTTCCATTTTGTGTAATTTTGAAATTCATGAAGTTCATTGGAAGGATTAATTATGTATAAGGCATGTGTCTGCATGTTCTTTTCATCTGTGAATGTTACCCTGCATGCAGTTATTAGGGGCCTGATTGGACTGAACGTTTTGACAAGAATTCAGTGACAAAAGGGGCCCGTTAGTCTTTGAAGTCCTAGGCCAAGGAATAGGAATGCAAGTAACATCAGTAATGACCTCATTTAACTTGTGACAGGGTACAAGATAATCGTGAGAGGTCATTGTAATATAACCCTGTTGTGCTCTATATGCTGCAGTGCTCGTGTTTCAGCCGCTCTGCACTGCAGTTTTAATGAATGCTGAAATCCTCTGATGTTCAAATACAGGGAGGATGGACAGAACAAGACAACAACAACAACTGGAAAGATCCTTCCCTCTCTCATAGACTTGAAAGTGAATTAGTAAAGAGCTAGAAACAATGGAAGACTTCTTATATGCTGTGAGTTTTTAATAGAAAATATGTCGAAAGAAAAAAAAAGATCGTTTCCATAGAAAATGTTGTCTTTTCATCATAGCTACAAAGCAAAAAGATTTCTCTTTTCATTCAAAACTAAAAAGGGAAAAACAGTCTATTCAAAATTGCCAGGAAAAACAAAATATACTCTGCATTGATAGAACATTTCCGTGAACCTCTAATGTGATTATGCAGCTAGTTTTATGAGCAGCAGGCAGAGTGTTCAGTGGCCAGTTTTAGAAATCCTTTCTCCCTAGCATTACACCAAAAGTAATGAAACTTTTGGGAATGAAAAGAAAAGAAGTGAAACAAAACCAGCTCTATTGCCTTTTTAATACTCTACCCTTGTATTTTGCCATCTTATCCTGTACACTTTCAGATTTTGAAACAGATTTATGTAAGAGTACAAAGGTACCATAAACCGGATGATTCTCCTGGTATTTCTGCCCTGGTGGGAGATGAGAATTACTGGAAATCTTTCAGAAAAAACTGCATTCAGAGGAAGTAACTCTCCATGTAGTCCTCAGAGATTTGAGTATTTTACAAAGGGCTTGGGTCTAAATAAAACTTTAATGTTCCTGGTGTGGATCAGCTTTTGTGTATTGACACTGCAGGCAGCTTCCATTAGATATCCATAGGCTGTGTTGCTCTTCTGCTTTGCTGCTCAGCTGTGTGTTTTCAGCAGATAGCTCCTATGGTTTCAGCACTTTCCACCAGAAGAATGTCTCCCGTTAGGGTCAATTGTCATCCATACAGACAGACTTTGGTTTCATCACATTTTTGGAATAAAGAATATTTTGCCATCGGCGCGAGAAAGGATGGCGTTTCCTTTGTTCAGCCCTTGCTGGCAATGTTTTGAACAGAGAATGGCAGATCCACATCTGTGTGGACCTGGAGTTCATCAGAACTGGGATACCTCTGCATTGTGTCTCAGAACTAAAGCAACCCTGTAAGAAGTAGGTGAACCCTCCCGTTATGCACAAGGTTTATCACCTTTAAGAGACCAGCCAGCAGGAGATCCGTGTGATTGATGTAAGGTCTTGTTTATGCCTTATGCACAGCAGACAAAGTTATTTGGAAATCCACGTGCTTTTCTGATTTCTTCATAGTGTTTGGTATTATGTAAGTACTGATGACAGTGCCCACCATGTGCTTGATGTTCTCCATTGATCCCATCAACACCGTGTGAATTTCCACCCAGCAGTGTCTAAACTTTGCAGGTCCTGCTTTGGTTGCAGGGTAAAACATGGTACAGATTTTTCAGGCCCATCCTCTTCCTGGTTCTTCACAGTCCTCATCAAAAGTGTTTGAAGGGATATTTCTCATCCCCACTTGTAGAATATTGAGCAATGCTACAAATTTTAATGCCACAGGTCTGCTTGAATATCCAAACAGTTGACTCCTATTTCACAATAGCTGGGTGTTTGAAAACATTCAAGTGTGTAGAAATACTGTGATACTAATTTAAATGTCCCACAGTCAAGCCTTGCAGTTGTTTTCTTGCAACACGTGTCTCTTACTGGAAGCAAAACAAGTGGGGCTAGTGGAAAACATGTGACTTTGTCCGTTATTTACATCCCCTTTCCACCCTGGCCATCCAACACAGTTTGAACATGAAAGTCACTGGAGAACAGCAGCCTATAAATATTCAGAGAAATCCAGGCAGGGCAAAGTCATTGCAAAAACCTTTGACTAACAGTTCGCAGACCCCAAGAGCTCGGACTAACCGCTGCTGGCCAGGGACACAGGCTGAATTCAGACAAAGACTGATTGTAATTTTGTGGTCGAACATGAATGTTTTGCACAACACTGATTGAGGCCACTTTGAAAATGGGGCCAGGGTTGTAAAATAACCTATTTACTGCAGTGTGCATCGTAGCTGGAAACACAATGAAGCCTTGTAGATTCGAACTGGTCTTGGTGGAGACCTCACAGCTGAAAAAAATAGCTCTTCTGGCTATGAGGAGCCTGGTGGGACCTTGCTTATTTTATTTGTTGCCTTTGATTAGGTGAGGTAAAGTGAATTCAACGCATAGTAAAGAATTGGGTATTTTTCAGTTCTAATTCCAATTTTCCCATTGATTTTTCTCTCTGACCTTTGGCAAGTCACTTAACCCTTTGGCCCTTTGATTTCTTACCCGAAGAACTGGTGTAAGGCTGTGTTACTCAGACAGCTTTGCGTGATGACTAATGAATTAATGTTAATGAATTAATAATTGTAAAGCCTGTAGTACATGAAAAGCCTTATGTTAGTGGTAAATGATACAGGACTCTCATGAGTCTGTATTGCATTGTCTGTGTATGACAAAGTCACCTCCCATTGATTGACTTCGGAGCCTCAGTTGAACCCAAGCTTGAGCTTGGGGATTGCACTTGTGACCCAAGGCACTGGCAGTGTGATGACCTTCTGCCTGAGGCAGAATGCCAGGAACTGGGGTCTTAAAAGTAAGTGGGTGTTGAAAGATGCAGATTGGCTCTTTCTGAACTTTGCACAAGGGCCTAAGTGCCTGAAGTCCATTGATCTTTGTGGAGCTCCCTCAGAGCCTGTCTGTAAGCAGCATGATCAGAAAGCCAACTGCACCCAGAATGAGGTGAAACCCTTGTTTTTCTGTGTGGCACAATCTGAGGAGACTTGGGACCCCAACCATGGTCCCCACTCTAGCTAAGGGAGAGGGGGGAGCAAAGATGCACCCTTGCTTTTCATGGGAGGAAGGTGTAACCTGCCTGCCCAGGCTTCCTCCAGTGCAGCAAGGATGTTTTAAGCGGGTTTGCTGGACAGCCTGAAGTTGTTGATCAGTGTTTCCATTACACAATTTGTTTTGTTACTTCCCATCCTTTCTGTTACGTCTTGCACAGCAGATGTAAGTACTTGCCTGCTCTGGAAATATGAGTGGTTTGAGTTCTGAAAGAAGTGTTGTCTGCAGAGACAGAGCCTCAGCTGAGGGACTGGCCCTTCTCATCACCCTACTAAGACCTGGCTGTTTGTGGCAAGCTGGGCAGCCCACAGCTTTCAGTAGTTAGTGCACAGTAGGCTCCCGTATCCCTTTTCCAGTCATTTTGAGGTTTGAGAGAGAACCTATTTAAAATCCTTGCTTTGGTAAAAAAAAACCAAAACAGGTCCTGACTAAATTCTAGTAGTAAAGGCAAAAATGGGGGATAAGAGAGGTATTGTAGAAAATTCTCTATAACAAATTTGCTTTCAGATGTGACTGTGTCTTCTTTCTCACCCGTCTAGGGCCTAACTGCTATAAATCTGCTCTGCATGATCTGCCTCCATATATTTGTATGTTGTCTGTGTGACTTCCACACAGAACAAGCCCTGATAGAAATCTTTCATTTAATTAAAATTGATTTTAAAATTCCCTTGATCAATAATGAGTTAAAATTCATCCCAGCAGTGATGGGAACAGCAAACCTTCTGAGAAAAGCTTTCAGGCCAGTGGTTTTGGCTTTGGAGACTGGGTCTTGCCTGAAATTATCCCTTTCTTGGATCCAGGCTCTGTGGTGCTTGGCACATTATGGTTTACCCTATAGCCCAGCTTGTCAACCACCCATATGAAAAGCTGAGACATCCAGACTAAAGGTCTCTCTCTTTTTCTGCCTTTGTGAGTACAGATACTTTAAACATCACATTCTCATTACATCTACTGGCGTCAGGTTGGTAGTGCCTACTAGGCTTCAAAATGAGATTGGTGTCTTGTGAAAGTGACCCAGTATTTCTTCTTTTGATTGCACACTGCAGCCTATCTAAACCTTCTGAAGTTCTCACTCCGATGGCAAAATGGGGTAAGTTTTTAGTAAAGTGATACTTGACAGCTGAGTTGAAAAGATTGCAAAAGGATCCCTCTGCATTTCATTTTTATTCCCCTGCAGAAGGCAGACACAAAGCAAATATGTATAATGTAATAGAGCACGGTTTATGCAACCTTTCATAAATTGGAGAGATTAATAAAGATCAGCTTCAAATGACAGTAATACTCTGTTGTTCACACTCCAGGGTGCTTCCTAATTAATTGTTTCAAGCCTTCACTGAGAGATACTTTCCCAAAAGTGCTCTGACTGAGGGAAATGAGGAGGTTGGAGTACTCATTTGGTGCTGCTTCTCTCCCGAGAGTCACTCCTTTGGTCTCAGGGTCAGAACTTCATTCCTGATCAGGCAACTGGATCACCCTGCTTGGCCTGCTTTGAAGCCATGTTGGCCTAAAATACTAAATTAACACAGAGGATCTGGCAGCAGGATCGGGGCTCTTGTGAACTCTGGACTGGAATAAATAAATGTAGGAGGTGCGGTGGCAAATTTAAACCAGAGTGGTTCAAATTAAAAAAAAAATTTAAAAAGTTAAAAAAAAGGTCAACCATGGAACCAATGTGTAGATAACAGCAGTTTACACAGTTTCATACCAAGTGAAACTGGGCTACTGTGAAGAGTACATTGCAGAGGAGTTATAGAACATCAGTCCCATCAGATGGGTCCAGCATCAGGCAGGAAGGAAAGGAAACGTCAGCTGGAGGAGGAAGGTCTGGCGTGAGCTTGGGTCACCTGGGTACATGGTACCATTTTCTTCCCTAGTCAGGGGAAACTGGTTTATTGAATTGCTAGTTTGCATTGTGTGCTGAAAACACTGTGAGATGATTTGCTGCTGTTTGCTGTCTCTTGTAGAAGTACAGAAATCCAGAAGTTGCCATGATGAGAAACTATATTTGGAAGCAGAGAAAGAGGCGCCTCCCATAATGTTCCCTAGAATGTGGAAAGGGGCACACGGTGCAACAATCATGCAGTTTAATTCTATAACATTAAAAATATTGTAGAAAATTAGTAAACACTGTCATCCTGGGGCTTTCTGAGCCATTTAAAACAAAATTTAGACACCTTCATGTTAGTAGGATAATTCCTTAATGAAAAGATTTTAAAACCTAAGAAGTTGCAAATCTTAAGAAGCCAACAAGAACAAAATCCTTGAACAGGTATTTGACTTCTATACATCTATTCAGAGTCTGCCCTTGAATAACGAGAGGTACTAACACAAGTGCTGTGGCACTTGTATGTAAAGGCCTGGGGAGCACCCTGCAGTCACTTGTTACCCAGGGCGTGCGGTGCCCTGGTGCTGTAGCCGAGGGGTGGTGACACCTGTGTGGCAGGTGAGGAAGGTGAGCCTCCGGGTGAGGAAGGTGAGCCTCCGAGAGGCTCAGGCCCTGAGCTGCTGCCACGAGCTGATAACAGCACCAGGAATAGACTACGAGCCTCCCAGCTTCCGTGCTCTCACCTCTAGGCAGCACTGCTCCGGGAGAAAAAATTCCTTTGGCAATTTTTTCCTTTTTTATACACCTTTGTTAGCACATTTTTGTAGAGCCAGTAAAGTAGCCAAAGCTTACTCATTTTTCTTTAGGATGAGAAATGTTTTTCACAGCTCTGGTTGGTAGTAGAACGAGATGCTTGCTGTTTTTTCAATCACACGTGTTGTGACGAGGGACTCGCTTTGTGTTTGCTGCAGCCCTTTCTCTGATGTTTGTCTGAGCATCTCGGGTGCACCGCAGGAAGATTCCACTCTGTTCCCCAGATTGGGTTTTCAGGCCGTCTTGCACCGGGGTACTCTGTAGTGCAATGTTCTGTGGTGTGGGATGACTGAAGTCTTGCCTTCCCATTTCTCCATTCTCCCTGTCCCCACCTCTGTCTGCTCCCAAACAACTGAAAAATATTGCAATTCTGACTTGATTTTTTTGCTTGTCTTCCTTAACCCTGGAAGTAGGAAGAAGAGCCTCAGAAACAACCTGTAGTTTGAAAACAAATGACTTTCTTAAATTTGTTTAAATTTATGAAAACAACCCTCAGGAATTGTCTGAGTGTTTCTTTGAGGTGGTTCCTCCTGTGGGGGCAGATTCTGACTGGACAGCACAAGCACCAGTTTGTGTTTGTTATGGGAAGAAGGCTGCTGTCAGAAGGATGGGAAAGAATTGGCTCTGATTTTTATTCTTGTCTTTCCACTCTCCTGATGCTCTATTCCACAGTGGACCATAAGGCTGTTAGATCTTTGCTAATAATGTAGTTCCAGTGACTGTGCAAAGAAATGTCAAAATGTTAATATAGTCATCAAGAGCTCCCATGCTGCCGCAGCTATTGGAATCGATTTCAGCAAGAGTTCTGATCACAGGCACACTTTCTTGCTGGGAGTTTATATAGGCTTTATTTTCCATGAAGTCATTTTGGAGCCACTACCTTCCTTCCTGAAGACATAGCTGGGGGAACATTTGCCAACTTAAACAACCCCAGATTCCCTCCTCACCCACGCACCTGTTATTTGTTCCTCTGCTGCTCCATCCTTGTAGTGGTGCCATTGTAGCTGTTGGTCGGTGCCACGAGGGAACTGGGCATGTAAAGCTGAGGTGATTTCAGGGAAATGCCATGGACAAATGTAAGTGCTGAACTTTCATTTTGGCCACTATGGATATGCTAATACCCAGGTATTAAACCAAAAGCTCTCCTATATTTCAGAGTGAAGAATGGGCAGCGCCTGGTTTTCCAAATGATGTGAAGAGCAGGACCTTGGAACAGCTGATGGAAGCTACCCCTGCCACAGTGGGAAGCTCTGCCAGTGTAACCTCCCAGGAGAACCTTGGGACAACCACCAGCACCTCCTGGGTGAGAAATTGCATTCAATTCTGTTCATTTTGTCGTAGTTTTATTACCTAACATAATTTCAAGTTTCCTAGGCAAGTTCATTAAAAGATATGTGTTTTGCTACAATAAAAGCAATAATATGTATCATCTTTAGCATGGAGAAATGGTGGTTATTTCCTCCATCTAATTGTATTTTGATTGGAGATGAAAGCGGACAGTGCTTCCAGAAGAAAGCTTGACCCTGCACAAGACTATATTGGAGGCAATTTCAGGATTATAGTTTGTGTTTTCTGAAATAATTGTCTGTTATGTGGAAAATTCAGTTTCAGAAAGTCCACAAAATATGCTAGGGGGGAGGGATATTCCACTCCTTTCAATCAAACACTTGGTTTAGATGAAAGGCCTTGTTGTCTTTATCTTAGGGTTTCTGCCTCAGCCTTAGTGCTCGAGCACCTTGTGCTTATAACCTGTAGATCTGAGAACAGCACTGAAGTCTTAGCAAATTACTTTATTTGGTGTTTCTGGTGGGGTGTGTTTGGTGCATTGGAAAATGGCTTATAGAGCTTACCTGCTTCAAAGGCAGAAAGCTTAGATGGTGGTTTGAGAAAGCTGAGTGAAAGGAAAACCAGCAAAAGCTGCTGTTGCTGTATCTGATTTTCCAGTGCATCCTTTTTTCCAGGGGTATTATTGGGTCTCTGGGACACACCTTGAGTTCTGTTACTCTCTGGAGGTCCCTTGCGGTTGCTTTTTGTCTCTTCCTCTCAGGATCTTTTTGACCATCTGTGGCTTGTGAAGAATATGAAAGCTCCTTCCTGCGTCCAAGATCAATAGCTTTAAAAACAGAGCACAAGAAGCCACTAATCATCTTTTCCACCAGGCATGATTAATTTCTGAAGTGCTTCAGCAAGTTCCCTTTGATGTTCTGATTCCTTTTTTTATTTTTTTAATTTTTTCTATTTTTTTGGTAATTTTCAGCAAGTGTCCAGAACTCAGAGGCCCCACACCCACATGTGTCCTGCAAAGAGCTGGGGCTGGCCATGACTTCTCCAGAGTCTATGCTGTTTGGATGTGGGTGGGCCACAGCACATTTTGGAAAGCTCTTCCAGATCCTGGAAGTAAGATTTCAAAAGCCAGTTGAGATGTTTCCCAAAGCACCCTGGCTTCAGTGGAAAGCAGTCCTGCTTTCCTGTCTGAATCTTGGATTAAGAAAAGAAGGAAAAGGGAGGGGGATAAAAAACCCAACAAAACCAAAAACCCAAAGAGCCACTCCACAAACTGAAATGGAATGTGGTTCAGTCCCTCAGATCCACTCCAAATGAATAGGAGACTGACTGAGAGAAGCTGCATCCCCACAACCAGCTCCTCTTTCTGTGAGTAAATAAGATTTTCCAGCAATGCTGGGTCTGGGCTAGTGGAAAGATAGCTATTTATTTATTTATTTAAAACGAATGTTTTAAAAGTTTCTAAGTCATCCACAAATCCACCTGGTCTCTCTGCCTGCCTGTGCTGCACGCCAGAGCAGCACTGAGGGCTGCTGTCACTACAGCAGTACTTGCAGAAGGCGAGATTCCATGTGAGGTGTGTGAACTGGTTCCCTGGAATTCTGAAACTACACAAATTCAGCACTGTCTTTGCCAGTACCCCAGAAATGGCTGCAGTGCAGAATGGGTGATGGTGACATTGGCTGCCTCAGAAATGAACATGCCAGCCTGTCAGCGTGGGTACGTACGTGGGTAGAGCCTCAACACTGCTCCCAGTCGTATTTGCCCAGAAATGTTTAATACATCCTTGGCACTCAGAGATGGGCTCTTGTATACAAGCCACTGATGGTTGGCTGGTAGCTGATTGCAGCTTGCAGGTACAATAGCTACATGCATACATTTCCTCCTTGGCACAGATATAGTTCAAACGATCCGACTTGGAAAATGGGTTCTACTGCATGTGTGTATCAAAACTGTATGTCTGTACTCCTGTAAGACTGCCACTGAATGCTAGGTAAGGCAGATGTCCATCAGCTGTTGCCAGGAGATCCCTGGTTGAAAACAGGACCTTTATTTATTTGTAATATACTGGTTTTATTTATTGTTTGCTCATGTACGTCTTAGTCATAACCACTTCTGGCTGCTAGAGAAGTGCTGAGGCTCTACAGGAAAGTCTGTTTTCTTCATTTTTGCAGCATTAGTTAGGGTGGGACTGAAATGCAGTGAGGAAGCTTGAGCTGGCAAGGCTTCTGAATTTCTGGGCATCTGTGCTCAATATGAAGCACCTGCTCCTGTGAGGTATGTTCTGTAAAGGTTGGATGATGGCCCAGTTGGAAAGGGAGAATTCCCACATTTAAGAAACAATACCTGTTGAAGGCACAGCAGTGAGGAAAGCAGCCTCTGGCTGTGCAATCCACAGTGATAACAGGGATGGGGAGAAAGTCTCTTCGGCGGGAAAACAAAAATGTACACAAGGACTCAGTGTTCTGTAGTGATTACAATGAACTGCTGCTGTGCTGAACAGGGGGAAATGGTTCCCTCTGTGGTTCTGGAAGTGTGGAATGCATTTTATGTTGTCTCTTGAGGGTGACCTGCTTATGAAGCCATTGAATGATGACAGTAGACTTCAGTGAGGCTAAAACAGTGAGGCTGTAGACATTTTCATACAAGAGAATCTTCCAGGACATGTCTGTTAGGGAACCCTGGCCTTGGTTTTAGTTAATATTGGATGCAGTTTCTCCACGTCTTGCTGGAGATGTGTGTTTGTCAAACTGAGTATAAAAAATATGCTCCATTTAATCCATTCTCCCTTGTTCTCTCTCATCCGTCACATGTAAGGAGGCTGTTTCTGTTGTATCTTCTAAGACTGCTTTTCATCTCCCAGAAAGGGATGAGATCTCTGTTCTCTGGGCAGTTCATGTCCCAGGGTTTCACAGCTAATGTTTGTGCTTCTTGTGTCTCCCTCCCTGAGGATGGACATTGTGGGGGAATCATGACCAATGTGATTTGAGGGTGCACAGTAACTGGGGTATTCAAGTCCTTGTGGAATCAGGTGGCAAAAGACAGCCTTCATCAAATGAGGGGATAAATATATAAACACACATTTCTTCACATTGTAAAAGTATTAGTCCTTATATTGAATTTTCATGTTCTGGTCTCTCAGTATGAAATGAAGTATCCTGCGTGGTGTTCCCCAGTCTCTATCCAGAATTACAGGCAGCTGATTTGATACTAATTTGGCTGATATCCAAATAAGAACTTAAGTGAAATTCTGTCCCCAAGTGGCAGTGTTGCCAAGTCAAGGCTTGGATTGTCACCGAGCCATCTTATGGATTCATTGCTTCAGAAAATGTCAGATCACAAATGAGCTGTTAGTGCAGAGACCGTTTGAAACCATCAACTCCAATTGCTTTTCACTCTCCCAGTTTCAAAACAGGCATGTGATTTTTCTGTCCTAATTTGAAAGCGCAGCAAACATTTCCTTCTGGGGCTGTAAAATTGTATTTCATACCAAGTTTAATTCTAATTCAAAGCATTTTCACCCCCTGGTGCTCACCAGGCATCCCAGCGTATGTTCCTGTGCCCCAGCCCGTAGCATGGAGACTGGTTTGTCTCATCAGGACTGAGAGCCTAATTCACAGCTAGATGCCTTTTTTTCTGACTGTTTTTTACATATTGTTTTGCCCTTTGTACCAGTGCAACATGGTACATCTTGTGAGATTCTGCCTAACCAGAGTGGCAGCAATGAAGGGTGAAGGTGGCAGAATATGACATCTGGCATTGGCTGCTTGGATGGGTTTTGCTGAATGTAATGAGTAATTCAAGTTGCTGGGTTTATGTGTATGTATTTTTTTGTTTTGCTTTGTTGTTGTTGTTGTGCTTGTTTTGGGTTTTTTTTTAAGGTTTTTCTTAATGTGTGTGTTGTTCTCCCTCACTTTCCTCATCCATTAAAGGTTTTCCTTTCCTGGTTTTGGGTGTGTTTATGGGTGCAGTTGTAGTGTCAGTGAAGCTAGTAAGAGTAGAGTTTTAGCACACCCACCGGAACGATGGCTGGTGGTGCACTGTTTCTGTACAAACGTTTCACTGAATCTGTAGCCATTGTTCTAAGCTGCTTTTTCTGCTGAATGGTTTTAAAACGGTTGGCAAAAATGGATTTCAGGCTCTTCAGACCTTACCCCACCCCCCTCCCAGTAAAATTAATGTTGCTATTGAGCATTTTTGGATGGAAAAATAATGAAAAAAAAAAATCGTTTTGAAAAACTCTGAATGTAAAAAGTGTAAGAGGTTTTCTCTATGGTTGTTTAGTGTCTTTATCTTGTGCCTGGGACTATTTTGGATGCGTGTGTGAAATGGTGGGGGCTTTCCCCCCTCCCCGTAAACAATCTATTTCCTTCTGTGGAGAAAGCAGCTTTGTAAAGAGAAGAGATAAAGAGTATCTGCTGTGAGGGATGGCTGTTGGAGTGCTAACACTGGCATTTGTACAGGTCTGTCCTCTATTCGGGGCGAACTGCTGCGCGTTGTGCGTGTGCCTCTGCAGGGCAGCCTCTGCCTTGGCACCAGAGCTCCCAGAGAGTCATGAAACTTAGAAAGCCCACGAAGATCCATTTCATTCTTTCGCCTCCTTTCCCCCTTCTTTTGAAACCTGGAGGTGTTGACTGGTGGCTCACTGTAGCACTTAGTATGTTACCACCCATTCACACCTCTACTTGTCTACTGTCCCCACCTACTCTCACACTTCTCTCGCTGTAATGATGTGTTGCAGAAATAAATTGTGTTGCACAATGAACGCGTAGAAAGAACAAGGGGGTATTTAAAAGCTGAGAAATAGGAGAACTAGTGTGGAAAGAGAATGAGGGAAGTGCTTTTGGCACATTGAACAGGTTGGGTATAATAATTCAGGCTAATGACTGCCGCGCTGCGGTGATTATTACAGTCGTTTGAACACTGGAACTTGCACTGAATAGGAAGGGATTCAAAAACCTGGGGCTTGAGAGTTTGGGAGATCACTGTTGCTTCTCTGTTTGGCTCTAGGAGCTATATGAAAAAGAAATGTGATGGGGTTTTTTTGCTGTTTTGTATTGGGCTTGGTTTCTCCCCCCACTCAGGTCTGTAGCCAAAGAAGGTCTTGGGCAGGTGCTGCTGAAATGTGAATCCTTAAAAATCCCACTGAGCATCTTGGAGATTTTACTTTATTTTCCTCAATATGGGGGAAGAGACTTTCTGAGAGAGATAAACAAGTTGAAAAAAATATTTAGCATTTCCACCATGCAATCATAACACTTGCCTTTAATTCCACATCTCTTTGGTAAATAGTGTGCTCCTTGATCATGCTGAACAAGCCGAGGATGCTCTTTGCATTCACAGTGTGACTGGAGACCAGGCAACTTTTGCATTCCATCTGCAAACCCCCTTTGCTCGCTCCTCAGAAGCTGGTTTTGGGAGTGATGGCGCAAAACTTTATTATTTTCTTTCCAATTTTGTTAAATTTCAGTGAGCTCACAATGTGAAATGATGGCTTGCCCTTACAGAGCTGGTTATACTTGACAAGTTTGTGGCAGTACTTCATTAATTACAAGCAGTCCTTCCCAGCACAACCTCTGTTAGGTAGAATATTTGTTCAGCGCACATAATTATCTCTCTGTCGTTCTCTTTCTTGTATTGATTCATGTGGAAAATATGATTAAAACATGAACATCTACAAATGATTCAGAATAACAAGAGAGGAAAGGCCATTGTTTTTCTTGCACCGACTATACTAGATTACTATAATTACAGCTGAATGGTTATACATTTCTCTGTGTCCCCCAGCAGACCGTAGGCTCGTTCACAGCCTCGCTGTACCGTTTCAAAGTAGAGATGTTTAAAAGAAATACTCTCCTAAGGATGTTTCTCTGACCCATTAAGAACCTTTACCTTGGCAGTTGCGCATGTAATCTCTGGCATAAGGTCACGCGAAGCGGGGGTAGGGATAGGAAAAGAAACACCGACCCTTCAGACATCTGTTCTGGTGTTTCGGCCAAGAACAGGAGGGAAGGCTGTGCCAGTTCGGCAGCCGCTCCTGCAGATTGCAGTCGGCTTGCTTTTGATGCCAGCGTTAATAATGCGGGCTTCCCGTGGAGGGGGTGGCACTGCCAGATTCCTAATTAGAATCCACTAAAAGCAGCAAAAGGTGAAGTGGTCATATCTTTGCATTCCCCACGTCTCCATCTCTTCTCCCTGGAGATTTGGTTTTATTTTGGCCACCTAGCCCAATGGAGAAGAGTGGGGCAGGGTTCCGTGTGCTCTTGCCTTGATCTTAAATTAAACAACAGGAAATTTTGATCTGCTGAACCCCTCAGGAAGGCCTGCTTCACCGTGGTGTGTGTGGAGATGACAGAACTAATTTCACACTTCATCCATTGTGCGCAGTGGGTTCACTTCTTGTTTGCTCTTGCAGCTGGTGCAGACTCCTAAGACAGGACATCATTTTCCTCTTCTGTTTCGATACGGACTAGATTGGAAGAGCCTAGTTCAGAGGGCAAAATGATATTATATATATCCCATTGGCAGGTCTTGCTTCCTCTGAAGAGGCTGTAAATACTATTCCAGAGGTCTTGTTTGCTCCCGGGTAGCTTCAGACCAATTTTTGGTCAGTTCTGGGTCAGTTGGCCAAGTTGGAGATCCTTGAAAAGATTCTGGCAACTGAGGCTGGGAAACAATATCCTTGCAGGATTGTTGGCATGAAGTGTTGCTGGTATGGGTATATGTGTCCATGTCCTCTGGATTAACAAACCTGGAAGCAGGCAGGACACAGACACAGCTTGGAGAAACCAGACCAGAGCAATGTACCGTGGCCATCCCTCTGGGACTGGCTGGTGGCACTTCCTAGAAGCTCTGTTGTCAGGAAAGGATGGCAAGGTTGAGAGAATGTGGAAAAAGAGGTTTTGGGTTAAGGTTTTTGGGTTTGCTTTTAAAATTTTTTCTGCTCTCCCTGCCTCCTTACACTGTTCTGTTTTCTTAAGAAGGGGCCTTGTAGAAGTTTATTCTAGATGGGTTTCTCTCAGGTTATTTGAGCAGGAATGGGATTAGTTGTTTGAAAAAGCAGGCAAAATGCAACCTGCTAAACACGGGCCGAAGAGCTCAGCAGGAATTGCAGACCCAAGGCTGCAGTGACTGTCGCCAGAGCCCTCGTAAGGAACGTGCAGCACTTTTTTCTTGATCTGAAACAGGGCGTTCAGCTTCTGCTTGTAAGGTTTTGAGTTGCAGACCTGGAACTCGGGCTGTGCAAAGTTGCTTATGAATCAAAATGGAAGAAAAGGGTCCCATGAAGCCTTGCCAGCTGAAAAGTCTGACTTTTCCTTGGCTTTATCTGTAATTTGCTGTTAGAAAACCTGTGATCATGTTTTAGCCTGTGAGCCAGAAGCAGCCAACTAATCAGGATCATTTCTCACGGCCTGATGAAATGAAATCCTTCATGCTGTCCTGCTTTTTAAGCAGCAATGCAGTACGGTGCATGTTCCAGTAATTGTGAATGCAGCACAGTGAGTCTTCTGCCAGAAGGATTTTAACACAACTGCACTGCCTACTGCAACTAACATTTGATTAGCTGACCCTCATGGTGGAAGGGAGATTCTCTTTCTTGATGTCTGCAAACTACTTACTGTGAGCCTGTAAATACTTTCTAGTTGGCCTACTATTTCAGTTCTATTCTATGTTCTATAATCCAAAACAATGCCAGCTTTCTTTTTGGTTATCTACTGACAAGGATATAATATTTATGATAAATACTTTGGAAAATTCTGATAACGTATAGATGGATATAAATGAGAAAGAGCTGAGAAGCAAAAAATAGTCCAGGTTCCAGACAGGATGAGATGGAAAGGGGTGAAAAAGGGATTTTCTGAGAGATAGCAAATGTGTATCTATTGTCTGGTAATATGGTATCCATGTAATGTCTCTGAAATGGCCACTGTTAAAGTTCATGCTACATTAGGAAAGCAAAGTGGTTTACATTGAAACTTAATAGAAGTCAATTGTGTTTGAAATATCTGATGCAGAAATAAAACACCTTATGTTTTATGGGAGCGAGGAGCTGCATAGTTGGCACTTGTTCTTCTTTCTAAACACGTGTGCACTCTCCTATCAGTTTGAGATAATCCAGGTCTGGCTCCTGCCCAGTTGCTGCTCCTCCTAACCAGAATTACACGAGACACACTGCGCTTCCTGCACACACACACTCACACTCTCAAGCCACAGATCAACTTGAGTGAGAATCAGTTGGCATCTCTTACAAATCTTCAGCCTTCCAAGAGAACGTTATTAACAATGGATATTTCTTCCTCCATCAATAAGATCTTTTCTTTATTTGGGAAGAGCTTGGGTTTTTCC
The DNA here is from genome assembly GCA_013399075.1 of Chloroceryle aenea. Lineage (NCBI taxonomy): Eukaryota > Metazoa > Chordata > Aves > Coraciiformes > Cerylidae > Chloroceryle > Chloroceryle aenea. The sequence goes on from VWZY01005335.1 coordinate 19,852, forward strand.
CCTATATTTTTTTTGCTGTTACTTAATGTTTTCTTGATGCAAACTTCAAACTTTTGAAGTACCTATCAGAGTACAATCTAAAGACTGCTGTTGCTTTGACTGACTGACCTTGACAACCAGGAAGTGTAGTTCCACTGACAAAACAACTCTGTTTTGTAGATAGCTATGGTTATGAATTCATCCTCTAAAAGAACTAAGTTTTCCTGTGGACATCTTCCAACTTCTGTTGCTTCTTCAACTCAGTTACCCGCTTCTTTTCTCATGCCTTCACTTGACAGGCACAGACTTTTATATTTTGGCATTCAGTCTGAAATGTGACCCTCTGTTCTTCGCTGCAGTAGATGTATGGAGGAGTTCACACCTCCCAAGGGCTGGAGGTCTAAACACATCTGTGAGAACACAATAATTTACAAATACTGATACATTTCTGCACCCTCTTCCTTCCGAGGATCTGAAAGTCAGTGTAACTAGCTATTGCACTATTCTGTTTGGTAGTCCATTCGGATTTGGATTTTATGACAAGATGAATGGTTTTTTTTTCCTACAAGGTTAAATGACAAGCCTACCAGAGAATGGAAAATAATATCCAGAACTCCAAATCCATAGTTTAGTGCTCTCACTCTTTCTTCATATCTCCTCTGAAATTCGACAGTGTCTTCACTGGGAGCAAGCAGCAAACTTTATCCAATCACATCATTGTATTTTAGCCTCAAACTAAGTGACTCGATAACTTTAACTAAGTGACATATTTGTTTTTTTCTTGTCTACATTTAGGTAAGCTAATGTGTGAAAGTTTGTAAGACTCTCTGTTAACAGTCAAAAAAAGACAAGAACATGTGAGCTTGTCAGTCACAGTTACAATGATATACATTCAGCCAGATCTTTCACAGTAACACTTTTGGGTTTTAATATAAACCTAACTTTTGAAGGAAAATTAATCTGAAATGTTTTGTTTAATGAATTTTCTTTTTTTGTTTACCAACATAAGGAGAATGTTTTCCACTGGGAGACTGTATAAGTTTTATACAGCTAACAGGGGTTAGACTTTGCAATGTTTCTGATGCTTTCAGTGTATTTTAGTTAGATAGTAAGGACAGAATTAATACAGGCCTTTGAAATTCACATATTATGCATTAATTATGTGAGTTTCTGACTTTACTTTCCAATTAATAATGTGTTATTGAAAACCAGGATTTGTCTAGTACTATCTGTGCAAGAAATAGAGATCAAGTTGTTATATTTCATATACTAGTATATTAAAACATACTCTCTTAACAGCAATTTCTAATATGACTCGGTCGGTTTTGTACTATTTTATCTTCTACCGCTTTCATAAATAAACCAAGATGTTTTGAGAAACAGTGTAAAGTGTGTGGAAATCCTAATCCCAAAGGGGAATGTGATAAAGCCATGAACATTTTATGTCAAAATTTTAAACTCTGCTCTAGCTTTCCCTTTCCTAGGGGATTAATTTCCACAGCAATGAAGCTCTAAGTCACCTTCCGTTACCATGCTTTGTTTTTGTTGGCTCTCCTGGAGAGGTTTTCCTTTTTTCTGTTGCAAAACTTCAGTGAGTGTGTGAAGGCAATCTGGTTAGTTGTGCACAAGAGTGTGAGGGAGGCAAACCTCTCTGTCAGGACGAATGGGTGTTGTTCTGCATGCTCGAGTAGTACCTTGCATAGTAAAATATTTGTCATGAGTAAGGAAATGGGCTCCGCTCCATCAAGAATTAAGTGCTGAGCACAAAACTGGAAAGGAACTTGTGTAGAGCTTGGAGCTGTGTTTTTAAGGATAACCCTCTCTGAATATGTGTTCAAGATTCAAAAGTCTACAATATGAAATGTCTTCCTGGTTTAACTATAGCTACTCCAAGCTTTGAGTAATTATTGTTGTATTTTTCTTGGTAACACAAGAATGATTCAGTTTGAGGCTTTTGACTTTTTCCCTTTTATCTTTATTTGTCCATTTTTTTGGTCTTAATTATAAGAACAACTCCAAATAAAGAAATGAAATTATAATAAACATACATCACCCCCCTCCCCTGCCATGTTAGTGCAAATTTAAAGCCATTTCAATACACAGCATAAGGCAGGAAATGAAAGTTTTGTCACATCAGTGTTAATATTGTCATGAAAACCAGACAGTGGTGTGGGTAAATGTCAGTCCTACCTGGGTTTTCTCAGTGGTTTTTCTTAAGCCGCAGATCTTGGCATCCTAGAATTAGGTGAATATCTGCTCTGCCCAGATGGAGGAGAAAATTAAGGAACTTGAGCAGAAATAGTGATTTAAAACTTGAAAAGATGACATGCAAATATTAGTTAAAAATGGATATTTTTTTTTTTTTTCAGAATAGCTCTGTGAACTTCATTTCCAGAGTCCTGATTTGTGAATGCCCTGATTTGACAGTCCTGGAGCAATCTGCAGTGGAAAGCAGTGAAGGGAAGACTGACCCAAACCCCCCATTTTTGCCATGGTGTAAGCTCTGTAACAGGACCCAGTGTAAACATGAAACTTAATATCGCCCTGTGCCAAAAGCCAGAGGGAGAGAGATGATCCCTGGGAGACTGGGCTCTTGGTGCCGTCCCTGAGACCTGAGTCCGTCCTTCCCCTACACTCCTTGGACATATGGTCAGCTTATGTGTCCGCCCTCACCCTGTCTCCCCAGGGGCTGCTGGCTGGCGGTGTGGAGCTGCTCTGGCCCCGCAGCTGGCTACCATCAGCACTGCTGTCAGCAGCCACCGCTAGCCTGCAGCACACGCTGCTCCCCTGCGCACAAAAAGCCAAGTCCCAGCGTGGTTCCCTGGCCCAATCTGCTGAAGAGAGTAAGCCTCCCTGAGCAGGGAGCTTTTGTCTTTGCTCCCCTTGATCATACTGACACAACTGATAATTACAAATACATTCCACAGATGATGTCCATGGAATTCATACAGCACTGCAGACCTCAGTGCTTTTAAGTTCTCCACGTTACCTTTGCATCCATCTGGGACAGTCTCCCTCTTCCCTTCATTGCTGCCCTTGCGGCATGGCAGGAAATCCTCTCTTTTAGGCCCAGTCATCTCTTGTCTTCTCCTTCCTCTTGTAGCCCCACACTTGAGCAATCTTGTTCCTTGATTGCTATCTAAATTGTCCTTATCATATGCCAGACACTGAAAGAGCTGCAAGGCATCATTTCCTGCGGGGCAGTGCCAGGCACATAACATATGCTAGACATCTACAGGCAGATGGGGTTGGTTAGGGCCAGTGAGGCATGAAAAAGCAGGGGCTTTGGTAGGAAGAGGCTAAAGAACTCCACAAACTGGTTGGATGCCATATCCCAAGCAATGTTAACAGCTCATTAACATTCCCTGCAGGGCTGTCGGGTCAAGCACAGGAGGTCAAAAAAATTAAGAACTGTTTTCTTAAGGAAACAGGAGGTAAAGAAGGTTAGATACATACCACCGGTGTAGGACATGATGTAAAGACTGGTCTGAGAGAAGGCAAAAGGGAATGCTTCATCTCAGCCTCTGCCTGCTTAACTAGGACCAGCCATCTGTCCATTTTCTACCTGGGATTCTCCCCATGCTGAGCTGAAACTTGCTTTATTATTCAAAAGCAAACTTGCCCAATGGCACAAGATGTTGGGAGGCAGCTGATTCGTGACCTAGCCAAAGACATCGGGAGGAGGGAGTGAGGTTTTTCTTTGAACCAGGCTCTGTAAGCATATGGTAGGCCTTGTACTTCAGGACGTGATCCATATGCTGCTCTTCAGTGCCCATATGCTTTCTATATTTTCCGTATTTATTTATTTTAATCAGGATTGAGTCTGTGATCTTGATTTTCCTTTTGCTGCTGGCTGTAATTACATTTGGTTGTGCTACTGGAGGTAAGGCAATGAGGTTAAAAATGAACACCAGTGTTCACTTGCGTCCTTTTAACATTGTCTTGTCCTGTGCGTTTTGTGGAGGGAATTGTATTCCAGGTTAACAATCTGTACTGCTGGTAGTTTACATTTCTTCTTCTTGTACTGCTCGGAAGTAGAATTTCATTGACTTGGGGTCAGGGGAGAGACAAAGCTCCAACAACAGAGTTCTACAAGCATTAACTGATATTTGCTGTTTCATATGGGGTTAGAGGCTATAAATCAGTGTATTCTTATTTCACTGGAAAAAACAGTGGGATTGAGAAAGCAGCTCCAGCCTCTGTCTCCAACCAACGTGGCAGAACTTGACCTAAGATAGTTAAGATTTATAGGTATGCAGAAGTGCTATCAGCCACTCTATTTATCTTCTTTATGAACAGGGGGATATTTGGGCTTTGGTAGGGCAGTATTTCCCTGTCTCTTTAGCTGAACCCTTCCTGTCACACGGGCTACACAGTGGTGACAAACATGGCTCCTTAGGTCCTCAGCTGAGCGAGAGTGGTGCTGCTGAGAGCCCAGACAGAACCTACTGGCCTGACCCAAACCAACAACTACTGAGCACAGCAGTGGGACTGTCCTGGCCCCCTGTAGCTGCATCCAGCATCCAACCCTATCCCAGCCCACTGTAGCAATTGTCCAGCATCCAGCTGTGTCCTGACCCACATTAACTATGTCCAGGCTCCAACCTCACTGTAGCTCTGTTAGTGGCTGTTTCCTCCTTTAGTCCAGCAGGGATGCCCCTGGCATTCCTTCTGCAGCCCTACAGAGAGCAGGAGTAAGGAGCTGTTGAAGTAGCCAGACCCTTCTCTAGTGTGTCCAGCCCATACCCATCTGCAGAAAATCCACCCTGTGCTAAGACAAAGTGTTTCTAGACAAAACAGATGTTCAGAAACAAAATGAAACTGTGGTCTGAAAAGACGAGCCTTATTTTCACATACTAGCTCTTCAGCCTGTGAGAAGTCTGGCTTACACACTAGAGGGCCAGGCCTGAAAAGAAGAAAATCATTTCTCACAGCTCAATTATTTTAACTGTGCGCTTTTTGTTTTTTCATGAACCTGATAAAGAATTAATAGTGAAATCTGATTTCTTTTTAATTTCTGCATTTTTATCTTTATAGAAAACTAACTCCTGACAAATTAGTTTTGATTGATTTTGTGAGATTGGGGTGGAGGTATTGGGTTTTTGGTATATTTTTGTCTGTAGGAAAGAATGCACTATACTATGGGTCTGGCGTTAATGAAACCAAACTCTTCTGAGAGTTCACACCAGTAACAAAATGTGTGTTCCTCACTTTTCATTGCATACAAATAGCAAATGAGCAGATTGGATATTTCCTGCATGAAGGGATAACATCTGCATATTATTGGGGAATACTGAAGTCCTTAAGCACTGTGTAATAATTTGTATTAAGACTCTTTGGAATCAGTGAATGGTTTTGTATGAGCAAAAACTATGTCTTGGCTTCTGAAGGGCTTTCCCATTGACATACTTTATCACCCCAAAGTTCTTAGACCGTGAAAAGATCTCATGATGTCAAGGACTAGGGACAAAGCATTTCATTTAAATCTTGTGCTGAGTTTTCAGGTAAGAAAAAGGTAGCAATATTTATCCATAAATACTGTTTGATTTCATATTTGCTATAACCAGAGAGTGGGAAGTGTCAAAATCTGTTGGTTTTGATCTCAGAAGGAAGCAGGAGATGCTGTAAACCTTGCAGGAGAGCCTGCTTTTGTGAGAATTTGGAGCTCTTTTTGCAGAATGAAGCTTTAGAAAGGCAACTATTCAGGAGTTTTCTGCTGAAGGCCTTTTGGTAGCAAATAGTGTTTTTTTAAAAATCAAAGATTTTTGCAAGGGTGGTTTAACATGGTCCTTACAGGAAGATGGGAGCCACACAGCACTGACTCCAAATCCTGATGCATCACAATGTTTGAAGATGATGCATTTTAGTGTTGAAAGGAATCTAGTATTTCAGGAACTCCAGTTAGGAAAATCAGCCTTTGAACAGAAAATGTAGGAAAGGATCAACTTTTAGACCTTCCAAGGTTCAGTCATTTCCCTACTTTAGAACTTACATTCTCACACTACTATAGGGTCTTCATTATTCATTTTAACACTTTGCTGAGCCATAGAATAGAAACCAAATCTTTTGGATGATCACAAGGTTACTCTCTGGGCAGTTGTTCTTTCCTGTCCTAAGCAACTGGGGAATGTGACAACGTCACTCAGCTTGTCCAACATGGGCAGTTAGGCTCCGCTTTCTTAACCTGTGCAAGCCTCAGGCTGCTGTCAAATCAACTGCTGCTGATAATGCTGGTAATCCTTGCTCTGCTGAGGCTTCCATGACAACCTGCCTTGGAGTTCTGGAAAGAACATTGTTATCTTGCAACATACTCTGAAAAAAATCACATTTTAATTCTCCAGAACAAGCCATGGAAAGTACTCCTGTGTGTAATGGCAGGTCTTGGGTGAGACTTCCCACCATAAGTAGATGATTGAGGCAGAACCAAATTCTTGACTGAATTTGAAGAATCCATGTGAGTCAGGGACATCCTTGACACAAAGGAGAACTAAGCAAGATCATGAATGTATTCTTGAATGTGTTGCTCCCATGCAGAGCAAACTGTGTTCTTGGCCAGGAGTACTTTGGCACTCTGGGCTCCAGGTAAGAGAGTAACATCTGCATTGTGCAGCTTCAGGGAAATCCATCTTCCTTGTCCACCCTGGAACTGGGTGAGAAGAGGGGAAGGTCTGAGATCAGTCCCCTGTCTCTGGATGGGAAATACTGTCTCTTTCTCTTTGTTCTCTTAGTGAAATTTCAGTGCATCTGTCATTTCTTCCTTCACCATTTAAATGATAAGAACTGAACAGATCTGAAAATACCTCCTGCATTTTACAGCAGTGAGCTTTGATTCACACTGCCTTTAATTCACTGCTGTGAAAAATGGGCTGGCATCCTACTGTGAATTTAAATACTCCCAACCCAGGAATAAATGGATCCCATGGCTCATTTATCTTTCAGCTATTAATTAATAGTGGTTAATTGTAGTTATGAACTGCAGCATTCCAGTCTCCAGCATCCATACATTTTATTTAATATATTCTGATTAAGGTGGAGTCAGCGAGTTGAGGAATAATTAAAACAGCTCCTTGCCATCAGCTCCTTACAGAATTTCAGGTTCCTCATGAATTCATAGGATAATTGTGTCTGCCTCTTTAGGGAGAGGGTTGTTTTGGGACTGAAGAACAGCAAACCCTGTGAGAAGATCCATTTGACCATGGTATTCGTTGCCTGTCCTTGATGACACAGACTAACCTCGGACTACCTTTCCAGCACTACACTAGAGGAGTAGCACTGCACATCTGCAGTCTTGGCTCTAGAATCTAGACTGAGAACAGGCTCAACTCTTAATTCTATCCTTCCTTTATGCAAAGAAATACTTGATAATATGGGTAGGGCAATCCATGTCAGTTCAAGGTAATTCCATGAATGCTTTCTTCATTATTATTATTTTTAAAATTAATTTTAATGAATTTAATTAATCATGAGGGTCAAGTTCTCTTCTTCTGTCATTATTAGGGCTGGGCCAGCCACTAGACAAATGACACTAATCTCCCAAGTTGTGTTGTGAGTGTAGACATCCATCTGAGGCATATATGTAGCTCTAGACAAAGTGGGGGTCCATGAAGACTGGCAGGTGTTAAGGCACATACATTGTGAGCTTTAAGGGCTCTTTCCTGAGGGACTTCCTCCTGAAGGCAGCTATTGTTTGTTTAAGAGAAAGCCATATCCACTCTGCTCCCAGTGGCATCCTGAGACATACTTCCAACACAGAAAAAAATGATGACTCTAAAATTGATTTGATGATAAAGCTTCCCCCACGCCTCATAAAAGCTTGTGGCTGAGCCCTGGCAGAGATCTGTCCTGTTGGAAATTGAACTTCATTCATCTGGGCTCTGGTGGGAACCCTGTGTTCAAGATAAACATGCTAGTGCTCTTTGAAGTTGTTTGCTCATCAAAAGCACAGTTACTTTGTTTGTAATATGCTTGATACTCCCCTGAGATCTCGTTCAATTTACGGTATAAAATCTTGGCAAGAGGAAGGCAGTGTGACAAATAAAATAATCCCCCCAAACAAAACAAAACAAACCCCCCTTTGCCCTGCTGGGAAGGTGGGAATGTTGCCCTCAGAGTCCATCATATCTGTCTTTTCATAACCTTACAGATTTTATTTACACTTTTTCATAGTTTATATGAAAAATCTTCCTCATGCCTCCAATACTTTTAATTGCCTTTTTTAAGGCTTTTAAAATTTCTTGAGACTTTAAATTGGACCAAGTTACTAAGATGGTAGATGATTCCTTTATGATCTCTTTGGCTGCCATTGCTGTAGGAGTACAAATCCCCCTGTGGAAACAATCACTGTCTCCTCCTTTCTCTGCATTCCATAGCATGGAAACACTTTTCTTTATGCTCCCAGCATTTTGGAGCTGTACTTTACCCGGGAAAACTGTGTCCATCTCTTATCTGTCATCATCTCATGGACCCAGTATGGGTCCCCCTAAGGTTGGGTTTTGGAAGCACATTGTGCTTCACCTGCAGTATGCTGCTTCTCACAACTGGGGGTTCAGTCCACTGGCCCATAACTGCTCTTCTCATGTTCTTATTTGATTCAAACTCACCTGGAGCCTTCTAGGAACCTTCTCTCATGAACTGTAGCATCTGAATTGCAAGGACATAATTTTGTGAGGTTGATAGTTTAGTGCAGACAACTCAGTTGAACTGGAGTTCTAACAAGTTTTGCTAGTGGTGAACCATAGTTTACTGCTCCTCCCCACGCGCGCCCACC
>VWZY01005335.1:28608-102397 GCA_013399075.1 Chloroceryle aenea
CCCCCCCCCCCCATAATTTAAGAAAAAACCCAAACCAACAAGCACAAGTTTTAGAAGTAAGTCCTAGTAGTGAACTGCACTGTCTAAAATATGAAGTTGTAAGTTTTGTACAGATACAATCTCATAATCTCCATGTGTGACAAATCTGTGAGTACTGGCAATTTGTAGCAAGAAATGCACCCTAAATACATATATTTTTATATTTTCTTTACAAGTGAGTAAAAATGCATTCTGAGCAGTCACAGCTTATCCGAGGGAAGTTTGCCATGACTTGCTAAATGCTCCAAGAAAATAGAAAAGGAACATGACTTATTTTTCTTGTGGTGTGCTTGCTTTTTCTTTGAGAGAAGTGTTATATCCCCCGTTTGTCTTTTTAGTCTACATTAATGATAATTGATACATCTGAAGAAGTACTGGTAAATTAAATATAATTTTCAGCTTCTGCATTGCCTCCTGGGAACCTCAAAGTAATTTGCTTTTAGTAAAGAATTAAGGGACGCCACTGTTATGAAAATGGCCATCATTGTAACGATGATAATTTTTTAAAAGGCGAGACATCTAAATCATAGAAAAGCTAAGCTCAGGGTTTTCAGAGCACTTTAAGTACATCATTTTTGTGGTTGCTTGCTTTGAGATTGCTTAATGTAGTCATCTAAAATTCAAGGCTCCTAAAATCACCCCACGGAATCGCTCCATCACTACATGGATTGTGCCCAAGATCACAGTGAGAGGCGATAATAACGCTGGGGCCAGAACCTACATGCTGATTCTGACCTTGCTTAAGCTAATCCTAAATCTTCTATGGCTATTAATGTCAGTAGATTTACTTTTGATACAATGTTACTGTCACGTAAGATTAAAATTCAGATTTCCAGACTTTTCGTCCCGTGCTTTAGCTCAGCAGAAAATAATTCTTTCTCCATATGCTATTTTTTGGATGAGCCTTAAAATCAGATGCTTATCTCAGCCTCTTCTTTTGGCAAAAGGGGACTGGAAATCCCAGCTGGAGTTTTCTGTTCTGATTGTGTCAGGAGTGTCTCAGGAGCAGCTTTCTTTGCAGTGTTTCGGTGCTGCTCGTGCTGCTCCCATTCACAGTATCAGGAAGTACAAACCAGAATTTACACTCTGGTGTTTTAGACTGAAGGAAAATTCTCTATTTGACTGGTTTAGCAGTGGATGAAAACATGTGCATTTTTAACATAGTGCTGGAGACAAGATCACAAATGATTTTTACATTTTTCTGTATGTTTTACTTAGCAAAGGTAGAATTTTATTTGGTAACATCTGTTACAGCTCCTAAGTTCACACTCACTCATTTGACAGCCAGCATAGGGCGTTGTGCATAAAACCATTTTCTCTTTCTCATTCTGTTTTTATTTCTCTGTGCATATGCTGGTAGTGATGATGTAAGGAAGTAAAGCTCAGCTGCATGCACGTTTCAATTTTACCTGCTTGTTCATAAAACTTGTGTAAAACTTCTTCATTTCAAACAGATTTGGCTTACTGCTTGCCTAGCTTGAGATCCTCAGTAATTGTTATGGTCTTAATCGTGTGGTGGTGTGGTGGGAGGTGGCTCTGAAGAGAGGAGTTGGTGGAAAAAGGTTCACTGAAAAGAACAAATGAGTATTTCTTATCTTCTGTCCTCATAGACTGGTTTTGGACAGTGCATCTCCTGAGGTGTGTACCATATGGAAGTACTCTTTGAAGATGGTCATTCTCTAATGTCGTGACCTAGAGAACGAATAGAGTATTGTTGAGTGGATGAGATGCAGGTCTTTTCCCTTTTCTTTGTTCAGTATTTCTTAATTTCTGCCTTCACCTTTCAGTCACATGTTTTTATTTATACGCAACGTCAAACAAACCTTGTGATTCTGTGTGGTCAATAAAAACCAGGATTCACCTGTCAATCTGTAGACACTGAGTTAGTCAGGAGGCAATAACAGAAAAGTTACCTACAGCTGGACAGTTTATAAAATGTGCAGCTCTGAGAAGGGCTGGAGGCTTGTTAGGACCCTTTCATCAGGGTCTCCCCAGCCTTGGGTGGAGGGGCTCTCATGTCTTCCTCTCCTGCCAGCAAGGGCAGATGTGGCAGCATATGGTCTCTTGTTCTGCCATCCCTGAGGGATCAGCAGAAGGACCAGAGGAGTCCTCAGAAGCTGGATCAGATCTTTTGGTGGACGCGCTTGGTGGTACTCCTGCACCTTTCTTTGGCTTTGCAGGTTTCATGATAAAAGTGGTGTCAGCAGAACTCAGCAAACACTGATTCTTGCTTCATGGCAATGATTGCTGTGGCTCGCAAGCTTGCATGGCATGGGTCGAGGCTTTTCCAAAACAATAATTAAAATTTTAAAAAAAGCTTTTTTATTTTAAAAGAAGGTTGAAATTCTGACCTATTTGCTTGATTGAGGAAATTAGGATTGTATTCACATTGCCAATACCTTAATTTGTTGTCCTGGAATTTCAGCTTTTGAAATAGCTTCTCATTTGACCAAAAAGCATCCTCATTTATCATCCTCCAGCGCCTGCCACTCGACCCTTCCACTCTAGATTGTTGTGGGAGGCTTCAGGACTGTTGGGGATTTTGATGCTGGAGTGAAAAGGGTGGGATATTCAGCCTTGCATTGTCACTGGCTGCCCTGTCCTGCCTCCCTCTTCCTTGGCAGTTCATTTAGCCCATTCCTTCCCTCTTAAATTACTCCCTTCTGCTTAACAGCTTTCACAACTTGTTTGCAACCACCCGCAGTCCCTGTGGTTGTGTATTCTTTTCTGGGGGACATATTAGACTGTTTATTTAGGCTGAAAGCTGCTAAGGGAAGGTTTGCAACTGTGTTTTCATGCTGTCTAGCACAAACAGAGCCTGCCCATTGTTTATTTCCAAATGCACTGCAATAAAAGCAATTGATGTTGCATGCATTAATCAAAAGAAGTTATAACACAGTTGTAACTAAATCCCTTTATTTATTAAGTTGTTGTGCCCCAAGCGAATGAGCCAGAGAAAGGCAAATGTGGCCCACAGCAACTTCAACACATGGCACAGTAATTGCTGCTTTGAAGACACCATTTCACCTGCTCTCTCCTCCTTGCTCGTTCCCGTCACTGTCTCCACTTAAAGCTTGTACTCAAGGCTCCAATCAAGCGAGCACCCAAATTCCTAGAGGTACCATTTTGCCGCAATATGAGCCTAATTGTTTCTAGATTGAATATTTTCATGGGATATCAGTCTCAGTGTTCCTGGAATTAGCATGCTCACTGAAGGATTGAAGATGCTTATCGGGCCCGACAGCTTTAGTGTCAGCGGGATCATCGACAGCTCTGCGAAACTTAGCTGGGCTGGCGACAATATTTATTTATGCGGAATGGAGACATATGGCCAGAATCATCCGCTCCCTTTCCTCAGTAATTAAAACATCTGGGAGCACAAAAGGGCCGTAAGAAGGAAAAAAAAAGTCCTCTCTCTGCTAAATAAAACAGGAGCGTGGTGCCTTTACATAATGGCTGTGGCTTTCTTTTGCTGTCGCGGTGGGGTCTCTGGAGGACCAACCTTCTCTAATGTTTTTTGAATGTGTGACGGTCAATAGAAACACAACTGAAGTGAGCAGAGTGCTCAAACTTTTTACTAATACCGTATCTTACTTTAGTTTCCAAAGGATGGATTTTAATACTCCTGAGAGGAATTGGGGATTATTTAAAGAGTAGCAAAAGCATACTGAAGCCATCAGCTCTTTTACAGACCGTGATTACACAGCGATAGCTTTCTCCGTCTGGAGTATTCTGTAGCTCTATCTCTGATAAACGTGATTTCACTGAGAACTTTGAGGTTCAAATCCAGACCAGGGCAGTATGATGACAGCTGTTATCAGTTGATGGATATTCACTACAGTGTGTGAAGTGTGTCTAATTCAGTCTAATGTAATTTTCAGAGATTATGTGTCCCAAACACAAAGCCATCACAAAATGAAGTCATTTTCTAACTTCTTGGCCCTTGTGAAATCCCCAGCTGAGCTGTGTGCTCTCAGCCTTGCAGGGTTGGACTTGAGAGGAGGGGATCTTATTTTTGATATATGACACTTTCAGATCCTACAAATCTGTCCTCCACAGAGGTGGGCAGCCATTCTGAGAGTTACTGTTGGTTTATTATACACAGGGCTCACACTGGGCTGCTTTACAGAGATTTTACTTATGGGGTGTTTTTTGTTTTTTTTTTTATTAAAGTGAGGCAAGGTCATGCTTTGAGTGGCGGTCTTCAAGTACCTGAATAACATCCCACCCACATTTTGCTGGCAGTGGTGATTTTACCCTTGTGGTAACTCCCATGGGAAGAATGAGAAACCAAGGAAAAGAGATGGAGTAGAATCTGCCCACAAACATGTATAAAGTCTGTAGCTGTCCCGAAAATTAAATCAAGGTCCTCTGAGTCTTTCCTCCTGTGATGGCTCTTTGTGTTTTGAAACCACAGCCGAGCAGTCCCAGCAAGTACCCTGACCAGAGGATCATAATGATTTTTTATGATCCTAAGCTCTGCCCAAGTGAAAAAGCAGCTGCCACTGAGAAAGGACCCAACAGCTCATTGCTGTGAAAAGACCTCATTGGTCAATCCCAGTCTGAGGTACCTGCACCTGTGGTGGCCCCGCGAAGGCTGGGCTGGTGAGGAAGGGATTAGTGCCATCACCTGCTGCATGGGGCTCCAGTCTCCTCCCTGCCTGGCTCAGAGCAGGAGCTCCATGTTGTGTTCTCCGTAGCTGAGGACAGTAGCTCCTTGCCTGTTTGTTTTTAAGTGTCTTCTGTGTTTAAAAATGTTTTCAAGAAGGTGTGGCTCTTGGGTATCTGTGTCTCCAGTGCTCTGGGAGGTGTCTGGCAGTGATACAGCAGCAGCTTTTGGCACCTAGAGACTGCTTTTTATGACTGCTCCAAGGTAAGAGCATCTCTGCAGGCAGCCTTGGGGCTGCAGTTTGTCGTGGTGTGAATTAGCATCTCCTGCCTCTGGTCTTTCTTTTTGAACCATGTGTGGTGGTGGCTAAAGTGACTTCGGTGTGCTAGAACTTGTTCTTCTTGGGCAGGATGAGGTATGGCCTGGAGTTTGAGAACTGGCCTGGGCTGTACTTAAATCAATTTGATGGCTTCACTTTGAGGAAGGGTTGTAAGGAAGGATGTGGGATGAAATGCTAATTTAAGAAGGTGGGTAACATGGCCAAAGAGGAGCGGTGCTGAGGAGAAGGGCGTCAAGTTCTTTATTGGGAATTTAGGAAAAAGCATGGGATCCCAGAAGCTGGTTGCTGCTGGTATTTATTTTGCTTCCAGCAGTACCCAAGCAAACTAAATTGGGAGCCATTGGCAGTAATATCCAGACTAGCTTTAACATTGTACTGGAAGCCTCTGCAGTGCAGTACACCTGCACTAATTTAGCTCTTTATCAAAAAAATTAGCTTGTGTGGAGTGCTGTGACATTCCAGTAACTGAACTGGCTTGCTGACCTGGCTGGGTCATGCCGTGCTGCGTTGCGCTTTGGGCAGCTCGGCTCAGAAGTGAGCCACCTTAGGAGAGCAGTGCAGGGTATCTCACTATCCATCTTTTGGGGTTGTTACTCCATCTCCAGGTGCTTTATGGGATTTTCTAGCTGCAGGTAGCTAGTCCTGCACTGGTAGCAGCCATTTCATTTAGTAGAACACCCGGAATAATGACAAGATTTGTTTAATTTTTATTTTTTTTCCTAAAGAAAACTCATCCCAATAGAGATCCAGTCCAATATATTTATACAACACACAACTGAAGTGTTGGAAATGTCTAGCTAGCTCAAAGATTCAATTAAAGCCAGCCCAGTTCTAGGTGTACTTACTAATTAAAGTATTTGACATCCACACAGACATAAATATTTATGCTTGGTAGGACCTATCCCAAAAAGCAAAACAAATTACTTTGACAACATGGAAAATATGAATGCTCTCCTTGTGATGGCTCTATTATCTGCACTAATAGCTTAAGTTTCAGAGGGTGTCATTTCACAAACTGTGGAAGAAGCTGTCAGATGTGTTTGGAAGAAGGATGAAGCTGTGGGGGAAGGTGCTGGTTTTAGTGGGAATGGAACAAGTGTTCTGCGAACAGCACCTTGGGCCCAATTCTGCCCTCACATTTCTTAGGTTCAGAAATCTGGGCTGTGTTTTTAAAGATGCTGATTGATGTCCTTTTGTCCTGCTTGTGTGCTGGTTTTTACCTTGGGAATTGCATGTGAGTGGTTGGTGGGTTCTACATTGCTGCCTTGTGCCGTGGCCAACACCCCTGGCCAGACTCATGTTCTGCTTCCATCTTTCCTGGCTTCCTAATAAATCTAGAAACCATCCAGACCCTAATAAATTCCACTGTTATCAACCCATAATTCCTGCAACCTCACAGTCTAGTACAGACAGGCACTTAGCAAAATATTTTGAGGCTGTGTTTTGCTGCTTGCTTTGGAAGATGTAGTTGCTGGCTTGAGTGGAGTTCTTAATTTATAGCACTATTTAATTTGCCCTAGAGACTCAGGATCCTAAACTGTCCTCCTTCTGTGGTTTGGGCCCTATCAGATGACATAATGAGGGTGATGATGATTTAGTAGTCTTCTGGATGGTGTAAACAAGGGGTCTCAGATTCAGAAAGACCCCAGCGTTCAAAGAAAAAGAACCAAATTTCAGAAGGATTTGGAACCAAGATGTGCACAAGATTGGGTGTTTCTGCTTTATCAGCTTTCATTTAACCCCTAATCTTTATTTTCCCCTCTGCTTTACTGTTAAAAATGGGATTACAAAAACAAGCCCAAAGCTGGAGACATCTCTCAGAACAGAAAACACTTGCTTTTTTGTTTTTTATTTATTTATTCAGCAACAGACATCTATTTTTAAAGGAGTCAATAGTCACTCGCGTCCTCGCTTCCAAGCGGGGAGAACACTGATCATAAATAGTGTAACAGATTTGGTGCCAGGTGAGCATCTACATATTTTTTCCATTTACCTCCCTTTGTGCTGGTGATTTTCCAGGGGCCCGGAAAAACCAACTCTCTTCCCATCCTTCCCTTTGCAGTCACTCGTGGAGCTGCCACCCCTTTATCCCACCCACCTCGGCTGCTCCCTACGTGAATATCCTGACCTCTTGTGCCAACTTGTGCAGGAGAACGTGAGCACTACAGGTTTAGAGCCAGGCCCTGGGGAGGTGTAAGACAGGGATGCTCTTCAGGGGAAGCTCTAGTTGTGTGCCTTTTCCCCGGGCAGATCTCCTGTTGAAAGAACACAGTGTAGAGCCCCCTGTGGAGATGTTTATCAGAGTGCAAATGGTAGGATGGAGGAACCCGCACAGGCTTTACCACAGACATCGTTTATAGGACTTGTTGCTTGGGAGAGAAGCCCCTATTTACACTGTGTGGCTGTGTAGCTGGTTAGTGTTAACATGGCTTCTGTGAGCATAGGGGGAATTGTAGTAAATCTTCCAAGAATGGAGAGCTCGTTTCATCTTGTTTGACACATTGTTTCCTGATAAGAGCTGCTGGGAAAATACTTCAGTTTTCTTGTCAGACCTAGCTTGCCAAGTTGCCAGGAGAACTCTGAATCCACAATGTCGCGAAAAAAGAACTTTAAACAGCCAGGCTGTGGAGGGAGTAAACAGTGAACTGCAAAATGGCTGGACACCAGGGGCAGCTTGCTGAAAAAAGTGAAAAATGGGTGGAAATGTCTCTTTGGCTCTGCCTGACAAAGAAAGGCAAAGCTTTTAATTTTCTCCTGGATTCCTGGTTTGTGGCTGTTGCTGGTTCCCCGCAGCTGTGCCTCTGCATGGAGATGCAGGTGGAGCTCAGTGGCTGCACCGGCTGAAATGTGCAGTAGCCAAAGACTACATACATGGGACTTGTTAACGGGGGGAAACTTTGGAAAGTCAAGGGGATTCAAGTGATGCTGTGTAGCTAAGGACCAAAAAAGAACAAGGACACACAACCACTACAAGGACATTGGCCTGCTGCAAATCTCTTCCTTATGCTGTAGTTGTAGTTGGTGTTCCCATACACCCCAGATTCTCGGATAGTCCTACAGATGCTTCTTGGAATCACAGTCTGTATTGCAAATAACATAGTTATGAAAGTGTGTGTGTGTGTGTGTGCCAGCAAACATGGAGTCTTCTCTGAAAGAAGGCTGCATAATTCTTGCCTGCATAATTCTTGGGGGTTTTTTTGTGTGCATGAAGTCAAACCTCAGTCTAGTTTTTGGTGGAAAACCCGCACTAAAATTTTATGTCAACCTATGTTGCAAATCACAGACTATGCACGGGCTTGACATGACTTGATTGCTAGTTGTTGCCTAAAGTTCTTTCGGACTCTGAAATTCAAGGGTTGCAAGGTCGGATAAAATAAAACAGAATTCCCATGAACCACAGTGAACCAAAGCCACTTATTTTCAGCACAACTCACACTGGGTTGTGCTCAGCCCTGAACTTCACTGACTCCAGCAGAGGTAGAACTTTTGCTATAAAACTGTTGTGGGTGTTTATTTTTGGCATCTCTGAAAATCCATCCATGTGCATAGGTGTCTAGGGGGATATATTTACCACCTGAACTGAAAAATATTTCTTGCAAATCCAGCATGATAAAAAAGTCACGAGTACAAAGCAGGGGTATGTTTTGTACCGTTTTATCTGTGTTAAGTAGAAAATATCTTTACATACCTTTGTGTTCACTGTGAATGTTTCTTTCCATTCTAAATGTCTTGTTGCTAGAAAGGATAAGCACACGTGGAAGAGCACACTTGTGACAGACACACACAGTGACAAACTTCTAAAAAATACATGTCTGTAATTTTCTGAGCAGCTGTTTAAAACTAGATACATGTCAAAAATTACCCCGGTGATGTCAGCTCAGCCTTTTGCATTTTTCACTACCTGTCCCTGGGCAAACTCTGATCCATCGCCCTGCACAGAGATGCGTTCCTTCTACAAATTAAACAAAATGGGAGCTTGAATAAAAAAAAGTTTATAAATTAGCTATGAAGTTCTGTAAACATGTTTGCTGCTCTTTTTGTTTTAGGTTTAATTGCATCTCTAAATGTTTAATATGGAGATTTCAACAGCAGACGTAGCTAAAGACTGTGATGGGGCTGCTGCAGCACAGCCTCCTGTCTGTCAAATGGACAGCGCTCCCAGGAAGAGCAACCCAGATTCCCCAAAAGACATCTATGTCAAATTGATGATGAGCTTGGCTGGCATCTTAGAAAGATCTTGAGATGACAAGATTAACCCTCAAATGCCCTGGGAGGCAAAGGGCATGCCATTTGAAAAGAGGGGTGCACACATGACTTGGCGGATGGAAGAAGCTGCCAGGCTCAGCTAAATGCAAGTCTTGTATCACAGATGGTGACTTCAGAACTGGGGAGGGAATGCTGTTAGCTCTCTCTGTTTTTTCTTGGGGGATGGATATGGTTTGCATAGAATCCTAGAATGGTTTGGGTTGGAAAGGACTTTAAAGACCACCTCGTTCCAGCCTCCTGCCATGGGCAGAGACACCTCCCACTAGACCAGGTTGCCCCCTCCAACCTGCTTTTTCTAGAAAGTGTTTGCTAGGAAAGTAACCACTGTGGAGTGTTGAAATTATAGACTGTGCAACGTTTTCCAGGGAGTATGTTGGGAGGTCCTGAGCATCTTGCTTTTCTCACTAGCTGGAGAAATCCTTCCTAGCAGGCACACAGTGCTACTGTGGGGCTATCAGATACTAATGAGCCACCTTAAAAATTCAAGAGTAGGTCCTTGATGTTTCCCCGGAGAAGAAAAAATTAACATGAAAGACAGACAATTGCCCTGATAGTGGATGGAGAGCAGTTATCTGTGTTTGAGTCTGTGTGCTCATTGCTGCTCCCGTAGTGTCAGCAAAGTCACTCCCAGAATGGAAAAAGCCAGCTCTTCCACTGGTGTATACTGGTGGGTCTCTGCTGCAGTCAGTGGAGCAAGATTTATTTACACCAGAGGAAGAGCTGACCTTCATACATTGTAAACAGTCCTTGACAGAAATATGTACCTGTGGCCTTGTCAGCTCTTGAAGGCTTTGTCAGTGTTG
Source organism: Chloroceryle aenea (assembly GCA_013399075.1). Taxonomy (NCBI): domain Eukaryota; kingdom Metazoa; phylum Chordata; class Aves; order Coraciiformes; family Cerylidae; genus Chloroceryle; species Chloroceryle aenea. The sequence goes on from VWZY01005335.1 coordinate 38,666, forward strand.
GTCTAGTGGTAAATGTCTTGGCAAACTTCCTCTCGCAAAGCCAGCAAAATTCTGTCCTTCCTGGCTTCGTATTCCAGTGCCTCTATCACAGCAAGAAACCTAGAGAGCCATCCAACCACACGTGAATTTTGCTGCTGGGATTGTGTCCGTAGCGTAGTGCTCTTGGTGAGAAATTGTGTGCCACTGCATTTTCAAGTGGTGGTTCTCTCAGCACATGACGTGATGTATAATTGACTGTCTCGGTGAATTTAGCTTTATTCCCAAGGCATGCAAATGTTCTAGAGCCATGAAGGAATCTTACAGTTCGGCCATAAGTAGCTAATTGCACTCTAAGTATATTTTTAGATTTGATCAAGATGTAGACTGAGGCAAAGATTTTGGGTTTTCTCTCATGATGTTCATAGGTCTCAGTTTGAAATAGCCTTTTGAACCCAAATGTAAATCGTCTGCAAGCCTTATAGTGCTGCTGGAGGTATGAGAGCATTAGAGCCCTCTGTGCTTTCCCCTGTTTCTTGGGAATTAAAGCATGCTCAAAAATTTATAAAGGATCAAAATATGTATTTAATAGTGGATAAACACTGAGGGTGTTTTATTCCTAAAAATGAACAATAAATTGCCTAGAAATAGTAGCTGAAAATGTAAAAAGTAATAAAATCTATTAGGCAGAATCTGACAGAGCTCAGGGCACTTTATTAACAGTTAAGGAATATGGCTCCCACATACTGTTGTGATTGATCCAAGTGTCTCTGCGTACAGATGTGAAATACCAACGGAGGCTTTAGTGGGAGAGTTAGGTTTCTCCTGGGGATTTATCCCATCATTTTAGACTGGTGAGAAGCTGAAGTTAGCAGCAAGATGCAAAGGCTGTTGCATTCTCTCACCTGCTCTATATACTCGTTTAAGCAATAACTGGTTCATTGAAGAGAATGAGAAGGAAATGTACTCTGAAAATATTGATGAAAAATATGCTTTGATGAAAAAATGCATTTGGAAAAATTTGAGGACATCTGAAGGCTAGGTGGGAGCAGAATTCCACTAAGTTTACAAGTTTGATTTGGGGTCACAGGCTGAGATCAGGCTTTAGAAGAAGTTATAACTGTAGGCTGGGGTGGTAAATTCAGCTCTGCAGCTGAAAAGGGCTCTGGGCAGCTCTTAGAGAGCCCTTCTTACAGTGTGGATGATGCCCAGGAGAGTTGTGGCCATGACTGAGGTTCAGGGGATGATTAGCAGATGTTGCTAATATATGTTGCTAATATATATGAAGATAAATTCTTCCTACCTGTCTGTTCACTGGGATCATAAATACAGGTGACCAGCACGTTAGCCTTTGATCTAACTCTGTGTGAGGACATCCACCATCTTTGGTTTTCTCTGTCACTAATATCTCAAAACTCTAAGCTGGCACAGACCACAGTGGTTTACAGCAAGTGAATTAGATCAATTAATTTCCAAAGCAAACCTAATGGGCATTTTAGAAGAGGATTTAATGTCTCATTTACTCTCTATAGCTATCTTGTTAAATGCCAATTAAGTATCTAAATATTTCTTACAACCTTAATGAATTACAGTATAATAAGTAATAAATGATCACTCGTTTTTCCTAACATGCTGAAGGCTGCTGTTAACTTGAGAAAGTGAACATTAAATTTTTCTAGCACACTAGTTTGTGCCAGCAAAAGTTGCCATGTATAATGTTTAAGTAACTTAACAGCTGATGGAATACGGTCTGGTTTTGTCTAGTAGTATGATGTCAATAAGGAAAAGTCAGGGTTACCTTTAAGGGTCATATGTTTGAATAAGTTTTTTAACTCATCTTTGCTCCTAAATTGTGCAAATACTTCTGTTTCTTCCAGCTATCTGCTGGTATAATTAACACTATTTTCACAGACAGTTGCACAGCTAAACTGAAAATCTGGCCTCAGGTTGGTTCAAACTGATGAAAATAGGCTGGTGGAATTTAAGATTGCAGCAGCACATGTCCCTTTTCCAGGTGTACTTGGTGTCCTCCAAAAACATCTGTGATATTTTTTTTATTCCTTTTATATTCAGTGAACTACAACAGAATATATATGAGCATGCAGGCACAAATAAAATACTTGCAGGTGATTTCTCCTCCTCCCTTCTTTATATTTAGGCTCCATCCTTTTCTTCTATTATTTGTGAACCATATGCAAACATCAAGGAGGTGATTTTTAATCATTCCTTTCTGTTATCTTCAAAGAGAAGGAGATCTTGTTGTTCTGGACAAACTGGTTTATGTCAAGATAAGACGTGCATAGAACCACAGAGTCATGCGGACAGTGTCAGGTGGGGTGAGACAAGGGACAGGACTTTCCTGTGCCTGCAAATAACCCATGGAATAAAACATCAGCTGCATGGTTTCCACAGTAACACGCTGCTCTGGTGTTTGGGACCTCCTGCAAGCGGACCCCCTTTAGTGAAAGGTGTTTCATTCTTTTGAGGCCAAACAGGGATTCGGTCCCTCTAATGAAGCGAGCTTGTATAAATTAATTCTTTGTTATGCGCTCCTTAAAGTTAGAAGAGACACCCCTCCTGCAGTTAGTTGGTAGCGCCCTCCTACCATGAGCAGCTGCAGTTTTCCAGCAGGATGAAGTGTCCCAGCTGGCACTGGGTTTTCTGAGAGTGCTCCAGCACCTGAACTGTGAGGTTCCCAGGTTGTGCGGAGCTGTCGGGGCGAAGGGAGATGTGCCAGGCACCGAGCTTTCTTACAGATGCATCTACAGATTTCCGTTCCAATATCAGTGCTGTTGCAAAAACTGGCTTATGGATTTTGTTCACTCTCTGTTCCTAGACTAGGGGCTCTTAAGAGTATTCTTCAGGTATTGTTTCTAAGCACTGTCTTATATTCTGCATTAGAGAATTCCAAGGTATTTTAAGATTCTCTCTTTTTGTACTGTCCTCTGTACTTATGTCAGCAATTAGCTTATTCGGAAAAGAAAGGAGGAAAATAGAAAAAGCAGCACAAAAGCACTCAAAGTGTGCAGCTCCCTAAGTGCTTTTTTCCGATTTATGAAACAAACAAAACCAAAAAAATACTCTCCGAAGTTAAACTAATATGAAACAGCCCCAGCATTTGAACTTGTCGCACGAAGCTGGTTTAAATTTTAATGTGAGCTCTGGAGTAGATTTGTGTAAGGCAAGGTAAAGCAAGTCCCATGAAATATTGATTCTGTACATTTTCTTATGAATTTTTATACTCCAATTTAGTAAATTTTTCATCTCGCCTGCACTTAGAGGTTGCCTATAAAGTCGTTACTACCAATTGTATTAACTGTTGTAAATAAATCATCTTGGTTTGGGCTATTTGTATGAACATGGGCCGACAGGCCCCGGGTTTGTTTGAGCTGTGGCATGTTACGGCCTTAGTCTGAAAGGGCTAAAAAGGGATTATCAAAATTTAAAATCCGTCCTGGCAGTGGCAGAGATGCAAAACCCACGAGCATCTGTCAGAGGCTGGGATCTCCCTTTTACATTTCCCACCTGAGGCAGAAAACGCGGCCTGGGGGCCTCTCCAGCATAAAGGTTCTCTTCTGTTTTGTGTTAGGAGAAAATGGGGGTCAAGCATCACACCCACAGCCCTGATAGCTGCAGATCACTCTGGTGGAGATACAAATGAGAGCTAGGGAGGTTTGTGCTGCTTTGGGTATAGCCTGACTGTGCCAAACAGGGTTTTCTTTAAAATGCCACCTGAAAAGGCGACATTGGCACGCCTGACTTGAGGGAGATCCATATGGAAAGATTTATCATTTGGCAGTTTCAAGCATCTAAATCCCAGTTTGCTCTATACCTGGAGCTTTATCTTGAGCTTAAATTAATATTCTCCATCCAACCTAGCTTAGATGTTCACACTGCCTCTTCATCTCTAATTATAACATATCATAAGTGGGTAGGTAGGCAAGAGACTGTTCTGCTACGTTGTCTCTCATCACAGTGAAATGTAGGTTTCTGATGCATTTCTTTTTAAAATTGCTTCAAAACAAGTTTTAAAATACTAAGTAAGATTCAGCTGAATAAACTTCATGATTTCTTTTCTCTAAGGTGTGCCACTGGTAAGTTTGACTGCTTAACTGTTAGTGGAAACAGAGCACAAGAGACACAAGGTATTAAATAGTTTCTTTTATTAATCTTGGACTAATTTCCAAGGAGTTATTGTTTCTTATTTATATTTTGAATCATCCTTTTCTGTTAAGGCTCTGACTTGGCAAGTTCCAGCAATGTACTCCCTTTAGGTTAAGGTTGATGAAGTCTGACCTCTGTTACAGACACAAGAGTGGGCTGGGCACTGTTGACATTGCGTAGCTCTTTGGGTCATAAATGGCAGCAATCATTTGATGAGGACCTGACTTGTAGAAAGTTTATGCTTTTGCTTATACCCTGAAGTGGTGCTTAAATAAGTCCTTAAAGCTAGAGGATATGCTTCGGTGTTGTTCTGAAGACGGATGACATGAATGTGGCTTACTGTGGTTGATATATAAATAAGAACAGATGGTTTTTCCAGACTTCACTTAATGGTAATTAAACTCTAATTTATTATTTTATTCGGAATAACTCTCCATTAAATTTCTGTAAATATTCTGAAACAATGCTTTTTGAGACGTCGCTGAGAATATTTGGCCTGTTTTGAAATGAGCCTCTGGTAATTTGCCAACAAAGCAGACCAGGTGCTCTTTCCCCGATTCTTGGCTCTCAGTGTATAATTTTCCAATGATATTTTTTTTTACTTCACCTACCTATAAATAAAACTATCAGTTTATTTTCACAATATCTGTAAGCATAACGTTTTTCAGAAAATGATCGTGTTAATAAAATAATTCTTTAAGTGTTTGGGAGTGAACAGCAAGACAATTAGTAGAACTGCTGGAAATTCACTCTCCGTGTTCATATAATCCTCTGGCTCTCCCTTTTCTCTCCTGCCTTAAGTCCTGCTCAGAAACCACCTACACTTGTATTGTTTTCCTGTGTTGCTTGTGGGTTTGTTAAATATGTTTCAAGCTTTTTTTTTTTGTAATTCAGAATAGCAATAGTTTGCAAAGGAAAACTCAAGTATTTTTCAAAAGGAGCAGCACCTCATTAGTTAAATGGCTTTCTGTAATAATCACCTCTTATTCAGTTTAATTTGCCCGGCATAGCTGGAGCTGACCTTTCAGCTGTCTGTATATTTTAAGTGTTTATGTAAACAGCAAAGGATCCCGTTAATTACAGAGCCTTCCTCCCATTCAGCAAAGTGATGTCCGGCCGCCTGTGATGGCAAACGCGATAGGAGAAGCCGCCGGGAGACAGGAAGGAGCTTGCAGAAAGGGAAAATGGTGGGAGGGAGGCAGGCGGGAGCACGCCCGTAGATAAGGAAAAGTGAAATGGAGCAGGGTGCACAAGTGGCATCTCAGGAAGCTGTGACAGGGATATGGGGAACTGCAGAGTCTGGTCCTCTGTGTTTACCAGGCTTGTGTCACCAGCAGGTTTGGCACTGGAAGCGCTCACCAAATGTTGGGATTTGGTTTGGTGTTGTATTCCCCAGTCTGTACTGGGGAATGGGCAAACTGGTGTGCTAAGGACCGATCCGGATCTTTTACCCAAACTCACAGCCACTCCCTGAAGATTAGTGGAGTTGAAAAAACAACCCACCCCCCACCATGTCACTGCTGCTCCCCGGGCAGGTGTCGCAGAGCTGCAGAGGAGGTTGTCCTCTTGGGTAGAGGCTGTGCTGTTTTGAAACCCGCTGTTCTTTTACCCTCACGTGGTGCAGCCGTTGGTTCAGCCATGACCTTAGAGTAGGGCTTTGATGTGCTTTTTCTCAAGGTCCATGGGCTTTATGCATAGTGGTAGCAGGAGCATCACTTCAGAAAGTGAGGTAGATAGTAAACCTCTGTGAAAGGGTCAGCATCTGCTTTTTCTTCTGTACAGTATCAAGACTGGGAAGGAGAAGTAATTGTAGAAGAAAAAAAAAAGATGCTTAGTTTTCCTATTGCATTTATTTTTACACCTCTGATTAGAATGGAAACTCGGAATAAGCAACAGTAGTCAGCTTCATTATAGAAATGAGATTTGGATGATGGTGTTTTGCTGGTTTGGAATGGATGGCAGCCCTGTCTGGAGCTACATTTGGAGAGTATCAGACTCTCCCGCTACAAACTTACATGGTCGGGGTTTTTTTTGTTTTATTTTCCAAAGATGTAAGTAAAATCCTGCTAATTTGATTGGAACTGACAACGTGTAACTCAATCAGTCACATGAAAGCCTTTTGAGGACAGCTAGAAACCAATATCACATTAAGGTCAAGTATTTAGACTTCCACCTATATGGCAAAAGCCACATATTCAAGGTTTTAAAAGCCATTTGGTCATAATGGTATTTGCAACCTAAAATCTTTCTTTTTAATAACTGCTAAATACAGCATTTTCAAATACTGTATGCGCAAACAGCTAAGATGGTGGCACAGCTAATTAATCTGCAGATTAAAATATTGGAGAAAGGAGGACAGATGAATGCAGGAAGAAAATCTTGGACGTATTCAAGTGAATCTTTAACAGACTGGCTAGAAAGGGTTGTTCTTTTGGCTGTGATGTTGCCTGGTGTTGTAACAAAATTGCTCTTGTTACAAGTGAAGCTGAGGGGAAGCTCTGCACTCATGAAGGACCTGTTCAGGCAGCAGCTAACTAGGCTTTCCCATACTTATGTGTGGTTTACTGTTGTTAGTACTACTAATTTATTTTTTTTATCAACTGGAGACTTAAAAGCTGAAAAAAGATAACATGTTTTTGATAGAAAAGGGTCTGATTTTAAAATGTGAGTTCCTTCAGTTTGCAGCTGAGGTACAAATGGAAGCAGAGAGAGCCAGCAACTGCTTTGTGTGTCCAAGTGATCGTATCTAGATAGAACCTCCGAATGTAGGCATCAGCTTGCTGTCTATCTGCTTATTTGCTGGGTTTCCTTAGCTCCTCATAACTCACTCTGAAGACTTGAATGTCAGGTGCTAGAAAGTTCAGCAGGGAGCAAGGTCAGGCCCAGGGGCCCAGCATTTTCAGAGAGAGGAGCAAATTAAGTTCACCCTTCAACCCTCTACTCTGAGAATCTGCTGCTCCTGTAAACCCGTTTTAGCTGTAGTCCCCAGAAGGCTGCCAAACAGAAACCAGAAACATTTCAGTCTCTATTTCTGCTGGAAGCAGGCGGTGTCAAGAAATGCAGTTTTGTTAGATGACCGCATTAGCCTTGAACTTTTTAGACAAATCTAAATGAAGAGAAAGAGTTTACTCTGGCTTCTAGAAACGGATGGGAGCCCTGTGGGGCGTAGGTTCAAATTTTTAAATGTTCACATCAAATCAGATAATGGTATCCACCCCCTCAAAAGCTCAACGGGTGGAGAAGAACAGAACATACCACTAAGCACATGCAATCCTTCAGAGTTCATTATACAGCAAGTGTGTTTCAAAGGACCTTGAGAGCATGTTTCCAAGGGAGGGGTGAGGTCGATGCTTGGATGGGAGAAGCCAATTGAAATCAATGGGAATTGATTTAGAGTCCGGGGGCACTGTGTTAAAATCTCCAGTCTTACGATATAGCTTCATGAATATTAACAGCAGTGGGATCAATACGCAGCTGATTTTCAGATGTACAGCTGGCTCCTTTTCGTCTGTAGATTAAAGAAATGGCAATCTTTCTGTCTTTAGATAAGACTGAGAATTCCAAAAAGTGACTTGTGACTTTAGATCTCCTTCTGCAACACTGTTTGATAAGGTTTATGATATTTACCTACTTTTTAAGTGTGTGTTTTCCCAGTTCCCTTTATCTCTGGTGTCTGTTTCAAGGATATCATCTGAAGTAGCGAAGTGCAGTGGGTTTCTCTCTTATACCCTCACCAACCCCGGGGTTTGGGGCCGATCGCTCTCCTGCCTCCCACCTGCCAGCAGAGGCTGCCACTCTCTTAGGGAAGGGAACGGCTTCTGTCTCGTGCTTCGTGGAAAGTCAGAGTGCTGCAAACTGCAGCCTCTCTAATCTCGACAGGCCTGCCTCCAAATGTGCAGCCCACCAATCTGAAAGCCCAAATGCCTGACACAATTTGCTTGGAGAACTCTTCGAGGCTCACAGGCAGAAAACGGTGTTACTTCTCTGCCTGCAATACATCAGCTGAATCCTCCACAGTCCCAGATGCTGCCCGAGCTGCAAAAGTGAAATCGGGCTTGGAAGAGTTCTCCCTTAACAAAGGATGCACATTATTTGAAACATCCTGAACGGCTTTGTTTGTTTGTTTTGAAAGTGCAGGTCAGGATCCAGACTTGGCAGCTTGTCCTGACTTCCTCAAAGAGCTGAACAAATGCCTCGGGTCCAACCAACCTACTTGAACTCTGGGAACATTTTGGGCTCCTCTCTACAGCAGACAGAGATTTCCATATTCAGTCAGCTTAATAACAAAGAATCACCACTTGGGTTTTCGATTATTGAAAAAATGAGTAACAAACCCCCCAAACAAACAGTGATACACAAAAACTTCCCCTAAACGGAGAAGGGTTTTTGATTTAGCTCTGATAAACTTGTTTTTCTGTGTTTTCTTTGTTGTCAGGAGTGTCCCCCCTGAGATCCTCCCTAGGCTGGGCAGTGCTCATGGGGCAGCACCAGCCTCTGCACAGCAGCACTTGCTTCTCTGGTGTTGCCAGGAATGTGTAAGGTCAGTCACAGGTTCAGGCATATTTCCATGGTTTGCTTTTTGTCAGGCTTTGGGATGCTGAGAGTTGTGAGACAGGAGGGAAGAGACCCTCCTGGTCAGAGTAAATTGGGGCAATTCCAGTGGTTTATTGGCAATGTCCTGCCCCAGGAACCTGCACTTAGAGTCAGAGGGAGCTGCTGTGGGCTCTGGCTGCAAACCTGTTGTGTAGCCTGGAGTGTTTTATAAAGGTGGATCATTTGTTGTCTTGTGGCACCAGAAAACATGTTCAAGATGTGCTACTCCCTGTACCAAAACCAATTAAACACAAGCCAAAATATGTAGCATGTACAGTGTAAAAAAGCCTAGAATGCCCTAATCTTTGCCTTGCTAAGGGATCGCAGTGGGTTGGGGTTTATTTAAAGCAAGGATGATTAAACTGTACATCTCCATAAGGGGTTTTGAAGATCCTTCTGTAATATGATGAAGATATTTCCTATTCATGTTGCTCAAATAGCACTTCTGAGGTTGTCATGTCTGAGGTGGAACTTTAAATGCCAGAAATGAAGCACCCAAGGGTGGCTCCTGAGCTCTCTGAACTGGAGGTAACAGGCAATGAATTAAATTTTGCCCAGATCAGGTTTCTAAATACATTGCAAAATACTTATGGAAAGCTGAATATATCTTGGGACATACAGATTTAGTGCTATTCCCTGTGGTAACTTTAGGTAGCATCTGTCAACCTGTATATCAGAAGGTTGTTAAAAATATGGTTTATTCCAGTTTTATCACTATGGTTAGTGATGAAGTTGTACACAGATGCAGAAGATTATCTCTGGCATCAGATACTGGAGTGAGTTACTGGAGTTTGGTAGCTCCCTGTAGAGCCCAGGAGTGCTAAGGGTGGTCTAATGCACTTTGTGTTTGGGGTTGTTCAGCCTAGAGAAGAGGAGGCTCCAAGGAGACCTTATTGTGGCCTTTCAGTGCTATTCAGTGGGGCTATAAAGATGGGGACAAGCTTTGTAGCAAGGCCTTTGATGGGAAAAGGGCTGATGGGTTTAAACTAAAAGAGGGGAGATTTACACTAGATGGAAGAAATTTTTTACTCTGAAGGTGGTGAGACCCTGGCCCCACCCCTGAGAACATTCCAGGTCAGGTTGGATGGAACTCTGAGCACCCTGCTCTGGTTGCAGATGTCCCTGCTCCCTGCAAGGGGATTGGACCTGGATGACTGTGAAAGGTCCCTTCCCACCCAAACTGTTGTATGACTCTCTTCCTGAGGTGGAAAGGTTTCCTTCCAGCCCAGGTTTGCTGTATCCTCATGCTGCTGAGGTAAACCACTGTGTATTCCAAAAGTGAAGAAGTTACCCCCTGTGCTGAACTCTGACTGTTGCCTGAGCCTTTAAAGGCATCGGTGCCCTTTGCACATTGTAGTTGTTTTGTGTTTGAGAGTGTGGTTTGGGGATCATTTGCTTATATTGGTTACTCACTGAATTGTGCAAAACTGGTAGAATTTGAGCTGATGCTTTTGTGATTTAAAAAAAAAAAAAAAAGCTTGAATTAGGAAGAACCCTAAAAATGATTCCTGGAAGTTTTTAAAGGTCCACATAGCAGAGCTGCAGTGGGTTTCAGAACAGTTGTGAAATAAAACCGGGGGGGGATAGAGGGGGAGAAGGCAATGTGAACAATGCAGTACAAAATGGGGTAAACTTGGAGACTTTGTCTTTCTATACATTATTCATTGCGACTGGTGAAAGGCAGCTTGGCTTCTCTTGTGTTTTTGACAGCCAATTGGAAATGGTGAAAATGTTTGTAACTTCTATTGTGTTTTCTTCTAATTAGACAAGGCAAATAGTTTATGAAGAGCAGGGACAGAATTAATCATGGCTCTTGCTCATCACAGCTGTGCTTTGAATGCCTGACAGAGCCACTTTATGGCATATAATTCAATATATAGAATAAATGTATTACAAAGAACATAGTTTTGAAAGCATTTTCAGTGGTGATCATGGGTTTTTTTGCAAAGTCCTGAGCACAACTGATTACAATTGAACTGAAATGGGAACCGAGAGATGCTTTGGAAATTGAAATCCTTGCTGGCTTTTTCAAAGAGGAGATCTGAATCTGGATTGCAGCTTTTTATGTAATTTAGATATAATTTTCATTTTAATTTGGTGGCTGTGTAAGCATATTGAGTGTTTTCTGCAGGCAGTTGGTTACCTAAGTGTCCAACACTCTTTGGGTTTAAAAGCATAGAAATAGGGAGGTTCTGAGGGTATTTTTGAGCCTTCCCTGTATGTCAATCTTAAGAATAGGAGTTGTAATTCTATTTCATATGAACTATATGTATGTGTTTTTCAAAGTTCTGTTGCCAGTAGCAATTGTATATCATATTTCTTATTAGCTCCAAAATGTCTGTTACTAAGAATTACCTTTTTAAATAAATATGGGTTAGTTTGTTATTTGAATATAGTTTTTTCTAGCTAACCAGATCTGAAGTCCTTCTGCTGTACTTTGACTTTAAAAGCCCTCTCCCAGTTTTGCTTTAGCAGGAGTGTCCACACTTGAGAATAACCTTACCCTTTGAATTGAGAATCACTAATTAAGGTTTATAGGGCGCATCTAAAAGCGGCTGCTCAGTCTTTTACCCGAGCCAGGCATCAACAATTATTCCCTTCAAAACCAGTTTCACTTCTGAATGGTTGTTTTTCTGCCTTGTACCTGTGTATTCTGAACAACTGACCTACAAGTGCAATTCCTGTTCATTTGCAAGTTTAAGTAGCTGTGTCCACACTGTAAAGGTCTGGTTTAAATCACTTTGAGCATGCTACTGACAGACATAACCATGAATGTAAATGTTAGTTCATGCAATACCTAGCATAAAAGAAAGGGTATAATTCTCTGTTGCATCATTATTCTATTGCAGTGGTGTCTGTGATATCCACACTGATGTGGAAACTGAACTGAATGAAAATGTGGCTCATCTGGCTCTCGGTTCATCTATTGTTAGAACAAAACGTTCACAGATTTTGATTTTTAGTAGTGTTTGTATATAGTATCCTAAAACACCTGACTTACAAACTTTTCTGTTGGCTCTGGTTGAAAATACTGAGAGCATTGCAACTACGTGGCTCAGAGTTGCAGAGAGATCAGACAAGTACCTGAGTATGTAGGTGCTTGGTGGAGACAAACCAGGTCTGCTCACATTTTTTGCAGTTGTCCAGTATTATGTGGTTAAAGCATATTGTGGATGTTGGAGTCAATACACATCTGGCTATTGATATTAAAGGACCAGTTTTCAAGGAGTGGATCAGTATTCCGGACTAGATTATTTGTTTTATAATGTGCAATGGCTAATCTGTTACTAGCAGATGGATTTCAAACATGGTTGTCTCTTTCAATGCCTGATATTGCACACCCTGGTAATGAGCAGAGTTTGAGAGTTAAAATCCTCATACTAATAGATCATGGAGAACAAAACCACTACTCTGTACTTTGGCACTTCCTTCAGTATGGCAAAGCAAAGTTTTACTGGTTTCAGAAATGCCAAAGCAGCATTTTTATGTTTGTTTTTTATACTCCTCAAAAGAAAAAAAAAAAGCTTCTAGAAGTGAAGAACATCTGCATCTAAAACACCCCAATTAGCAAGAAGACACGAGTGTACGAGTGATGCTAACGCTGTTGGTCTATTTTTGGTCACTGTCTACGTGATCAGGAAAAAAACTGAATCGAGTGGCTTTGGTTAACTCTTCTTGTCCTTTTTTAAAGCATTTCTTTTTGTTTTCAGTAGTGAAGGGTTGATGAACAGAACACGCCTGTGAAGACATAAATATGGCTGGAAGAACTGAGCAAGTACATGGTCATTGGCAATTTACTTGATTTATTTCCTCAATAGTCTGCAGGCTACTGAGTGTAATATACAGTGCTCTCCCATATAGAAAGCCAAGGAAAGGGCTGTAGATTTACATAAGTCATATTTGTATAGCTAACACTTGAGTTGTCACATCTGCATTTTTTTATTTAGTTTTGACTTCTGTCATCTCACTTGATGTTGTCATATAAAACTGCAGTGACAGTAAGCCAAAAGAAAATGTAAATTTAAATTTCAGAATCATTTAAAATCTTCTTCAATAGGAAAAAAATAGCTTTGAGGTCAATTTTCTCATGCAGTTCTCTCCCTTGGGAGCAATCGTATATCTTTGGATTACTTGATGCTTGTCTACATATATCTCAAAGAATTCTTGATTCAGAAGTGACTTCTACAGACAGCAAAAAAAACACAGCACTTGTCTGTGAAATACTGTGCTACCATAAGTGAAATACAGAAAACTTTTGAATGTGTTGGTTTGTGGTTATTTTTTCAGTCTGAATTGTGGAAATACGCTGGCATTCATAGCTCTTGGGGTGTAGGAGGTTAATACATCCTATGAGCGTTCATGGAGGTGTTGGGTGTTTATGTAAATGTGAGGTGATGGTGATCTCTAGAGGAAGGTAAACGGTGAAGCAAACTCACTTGAAAATTGGTTTGTAGTTGCCAATATTCTTTGTACCACTGAAGTGGTTTCCTTACGGTTGGATTTACTGTGTTTCCAGGAATGGCCTCAGTCAGTGTCTAGGTCCAGTCCAAGTAACCCTGATATACAGGGCAGGTCCTGGAACCTCCATCTCTAGCAATGCTTCATGGTTTCTTTTTTACTCTTTTTAATCATCTCCCTTTTTCAAGTATCATTGCCTTCATATTCCATTAATTTAAACCAAAAATACTGGTGAGGCATTGACCTGAAAAGAAACGTGGTTTCTTTCCATAACTTGCCTTATTTCCCAAGAAAGTATGTATTTGTTATTTATATGCATGAATTATAATGTCAAATGCACTTGTCTTTTGAGTGAAGGAGTTACTCAGAATCATGTAGTGATGTTTTATAAGCAAGACAGAGAAGGCAAAACTGTTCAAAAATTCCTGGATTAGCAATTATCCAGATGACGAAATTTAGTTGTCCTTATCCTCCCAGAAAGCTTCAAGGGATCTGTCATCCTCAGAAACAGGCAGAGTCTCTGTTCTGTATTGCTGGCAAAAGATGAAGAGCAGTCCTCTGGTGCAGTCTGGGGTAACTGTGTTGCTCAAAGTGCTTTTAAAAGCATGACGGAAACTGTGGATGTGAAATAGCTGAAGAGTTGGCCTTGATCCCTTTTGAAATTGTTGTCCTCCTTTGTTCCCTGAAAGTTTCAGATTTTGTGATTTGCTCATTTATTGCCATCTTACTCCATATTGTTTCTTATTCCAGGCCTGATGTTTTGGGAAGTATGAGTGGTGAGATTTAAAAAACCTTATTGGTAATAGGTCCCAAACTGTGTTGGCAGAAGAAATCTGTGTAGGACCTGTCAAACGTTCTTTAAACTTGGTTGACTTTCAGAGAACAGATGTGCAGTTAGCGTGGCTGCCTTTTGTTTTACTGGCTTCTTTAGTAACTTTGTTGTAAGATAATTGTCTTTTTCCAAAAATCACTTGTTGAAAAGCCCATTGGGAACATCCTTCGGCCTATGGGAAAGAACAATCCTGTGGTATGTTGTGATCTTTTAGTTCTTTGGTCTGCGGCTAAATATTCCCCAACCACCCAGGTATGGCAGAAGGCCAGCTTTAAAGTAATCAAGTAGATTTTTGTCTTTTTCATAACGAGGCAGAGCAAATATCTGAGCCCTCACCAAGTACCTAACAGATATTGATGCTGATCATAAAAAAAACCCTCAGCTGGAAGTTTGGTTGGGCTCACAATACATTAAACCAGTAGAAAGTAACTCGGTTGCTTGCTGTTTATGTGAACTGTGTTGAAAGTTGTTCAGGGCTTAGCTCGAGAACTTGTGTGGCTTCTTGGGCATGTGCAGGGTACCAGGAGTATCCATCTCAGCTACACTTGTTCTTTTCCTTCCTTCTAGTGTATGTGATACCTAGGACAGCCTTTTAAATGGACACCAATGGCCATTCATTAAGGACAAGAGAAAACGGCCTCAAGTTGTGCCAGGGGACGTTTAAGTTGGACCTGAGGAAGAATTTCTTCCCTGCAAGGGTTTCAAAGCTTGGCCCAGGCTGCCCAGGGCAGTGGAGTCCCCATCCCTGGAGGGATTTCAAAGCCACGGAGCTGTGGTGCTGAGGGACATGGTTTAGTGGTGACCTGGCAGTGCTGGGTTAATGGATAGACTTGATCTTAAAGGTCTTTTCCAACATAAATGATTCTATGATTGATCAGTGAAATCCCTGACAGCTCAATTCAGCCCCTTTGAAGTGAGGGTTCCCATGGATTCTGTTGGGTTCCAGACAAAACCAGTAGTAGTGGTGAAGGCTCTGCACTTGCTTGTTGAGTTGCAGTTTGAAACCATAACTCAATGGCTTTGAAGCTGATTTACAAATATTTTAGGGTTGTTTTATATCAAATATTTAGCAGGTTTCCTGGTGCTGTCAGGTAAAACCAACTCAGGAGTTAATTATTGTTATTCAAAGTGTAGCATATGGCGGAGGTAAAAAATGCATTGCAGGTACAGCAATAAAATTAAATCCTAATTAGTCGTTGGGTAAAAGTGACAACAAAAGAGGGCACCAGTTCTTCACAGATCCCGGGTTTGGTACGTTCAGTGGTTTCCCTCTTTGTAAGAGTGGAGCACTGATAATGGAACAGTTATCTTTTTGGGGTGGAGTAAAATCTGTGTTTACTCATATTTACAATTTCAGTGGAATCCTTCCAATGCTATTTATGAGACCTTGAATAGACTCAGAGATAACGAGCAGGAAAGCTCCTTGCGGAACAACAGTGGCCTCTATTTTAATCCTCCAGACCAGATGTGTTGAAGTTAGCTGTAGTCTTGTTGCTGCCATGGTGGAATAGCTGTGACCTTTAAAAGGGACTACCTAAATTAAGCAAAACTGCACAGAACAGAGCAACAGACACCACCAAGCTGCTTCTCCTGCACTAAAAGTGAGGTGGGTTTGTACCATGTTGCAGTTGCAGATACCCCCCTGTTGCTCTCAGAGGCTTTCTTCCAGAGTCCACTGAAATGAATGAGAAGATGCCTTCAGAGCTAAATCGTGGTGACTTTCCTGGGTTTCAGGCCTTCCTTGTGAAGCTCACAGCATCTTTTTTTTTTTGTGCTCCTGAGCAGTGGGTCTCACTGACCCAAAATTTTATCATGTTGGTCAGCAAAGTTACAGATGGTGACCAGTTTGTGGAAGAAGTAATTAGAAAAAAATTCCACCTTTTTTCCTTGCTGAGGGTTTGAGGTACATGGATATTTTTGGCCTTTGTATTTTGTGTATGTTTGCTGTAGCTTCCCTTGGGAAAGCAGCTGGATCAGTTTGAGCAGCACTGGAAAATATAATTGCAGCATGGGTAACTTGTTGCAACCTAGTTTAGCTAAAATATAATGAGCCAACATCTTGGACATCAATCTCCAAAGGGCTCCTATAGACCTGTTATGGTCACACTGCTGTTGCTACCCTATAGGCAGAGCTGGGTCCCTGAACTGTCTGAGTCTGGTGCAAGCTGAACATCCTGGAAACCAAGCAGCAGACCTGTGGTAGAACCACTGCTCAAGTGGCCAATAATGAAGTTCATCATTTATATACCAAACATAATCTTGTTCCTTAGCTCCTTCATTTGATCTTTGACCTAAAGGGTAGTATATTTTCTAGATAGCCAACAGTTTAACCCAGCAAGAACAGAAAATGATCCTATATATGCTTGTTATTCCAGCTGCAAATGCAAGTAATAGAAAAAAACCCAGGTTTCTCACTGTAGTGCCTTTGGTGACAAGTGGGCTCTATTTATATTAGGCTCTGCATGTCAGTGTAATTAAAGTCAAGCCAGAGATGTTGCTTAAGCTTCAATGGAAACATTGAAATCCTCTGGCTTAAACTCTGAATTTAGGTCTGGCATAGTTAGATAATGGCTAGGCATCAAATGATTCTAATACCTTTGCATTATAATTGATCTCTCTTCCACACCTATCAAAATTTCTTTCGAAACTTAAAACAGCCTCAGGCTTTCCCCATGTAAAAAGTGGATCCTGCCTTTCCCTGATTTGAAGAGCTGATTCCAGAGAGGTTTGCCAGTGTTTGGTTCCTCTTAAATGCTTGCTATTTCTGTCCGATTCCCTGAAGTGTACGATGTTTTATTCGATTTCATTAACATTTGGAAAGGATTTGAGGAATTGCATGATTTGGTCACTACAGTAAAAGGATAATAACGCTCTCGGGAGAAGCTGAATGTGGAAATTGCATGTGAGAAGTTGCATGTCCATCCTTGGAGGCTGTAACAGCATTTCTCTATGGTGTGCTGTAAAGTTTTAACTGCTCTAATCAGCAAGGGCCATCACTACCACTCATGTCAGGGGAACGGCTTTCTTCTGTGATAACATCTGAAAGCTCTTCTCGTTGATGGCCATGCCTATATATCATTTTCTAAGCATGAGACCGTGCTCAAGTCCAAACTTGTCGCATACTGAAATAATTTGGAGGCAAGGCCACTGTGACAGGAGGACTGGCTGGGCTCTGGCATTGGCTGGGGGAAGCTTGAATTCATGTTACCTGAAGAGGTAACCTTGAGGAAAGCCTCAAGCATGCCTGTATTACAGGCACAGTTATAAAGCCTTTTTCTTGACCTGGCTATCTTTTTTACCAGCAGCCTAATGCCATACAGTGGTGTCAGACTGCCAGAGCAGCAGAGTTATCTGGTTTCCCTTGTTAAAAGAAATGTCCTTAGTGGGAAGGCAGCAGGAGGGTTGGAGGCAGCTGAGCTACACTAATCCGCTTGCTGGCAACGACAGCCCTCGGTGTGCTCTGGGCAGCTCTTCATCGAGTGCTTTAAGCTGCAGTCCACGTGAAGTAGCTGATAAGTGTTGATATGACTCCTGTATTTCAGCAGCACGTTACAGAGGTGTTTGTGGAGTCTTGTGAGTTGTTTTGATGAATTTGGCAGAGATATCAAAGGACGTGGGGATGTGGCACAGCTAAAACAAATGCATCTTACTTTTAAGGTTTTGCAAGACTTCAGAAGAGGTTGCAGTGATTCCTATGTCATAACTTGCCGGTAGTGGTTTGCCACAGAGACCTTCCAGCATTGCTTGCAGCCACGGGAAATTGCAGTTAAAGAGGCTACTATTGCAGCAGCCCAGGTTGACAGCAAGAATAAAATAGAGCGTGGCCTGCAGCATGTGCTGTGCTCAGGATCACTGCCTGGAAAACAGCGAAAGTGCAGGAATACTCCTCTAGGAATATTGACGAAGTAGCCAGTCTCTATTTTTGCACTTGGATTAGAGGGTTGTGTGTGTGTTACCTGGCAGTTTGGGATGGTAATACGGGGTTTTACCTCGAACCTTTGAAAACTGCTTGCTTTGAAGTCTGAAATGCTGTGTCTGATGTTGCCATTTCTTGAGAGTAGGGTTGCTGTGTTTTAAATGAAAAAGAAAAACCTTGCTTTATTTTTCTTTTCTTTTAGAAACAAACTTAATTGTGAATGAGGCACAGAAAAACTTATCAGCATACTGTTGCTGAGAATCTCTCAGCCCTTCCCTCCCCACCTCCTCTCCCTGCACCATACATGTGTTTAATCTTAGACATGCATGTAAACCTGTCTTTCCATTACTTTGCATCCTTCGAGTATTATTATAATCAGGCCAGTTTATTAAGAATTAATGCCCCTTCGTGAACTGAGGATAATAGAATGGCCACATTTCCTCTTGTGCTGGACTGTGATTTACTAATAGGAGCTTCTAGGGAAAGGATCATAAAAGAGTGAGGCCCCCACCTCTGGATTAATATTTAATCAGGTGTTAAGAGATCCTAGAGTTCCTTGCAGAAACCTGCAGGGGAAATGAGAGGGTCCTGCATCTTAAAGGGGCAATGCAATTATAATTAAAGGCTTGATCCAAAGCCTATGGACATGAATGAAGAGCTCCTGTTGATTTGAAGACCTTTGGATCTGGCCCAGAGGGAACCAGAAATAATGAATGCTTTTGCATGTGAGACAGAGAAAGACAGACATACTTTTTTTTTTTAATATTATTATTTCAAAGGTATCAAACAAGGTTAACATGCATGGTCTAAATTTAAAATGAATGGGATGGAAGAGGTCTGCTGCTAAAGACATGGATCCAACAAGCTGGGGGCCAAACTGTTCCAAACTTTAAAAATATGTGAATATGAATCAGATGGCTCATTTCTTGTGTTTCATGGTTAAATAAGCTACACTGAGAGAAATGTGGCAGTCGAGTTGTTCTTAGTCTCATTATGGTTAATCTGTTCACTAATAATAATCTGGTTCTAACTCTTTTTAAAGTAGATTGGTTCCCTTCAGGCTACAAACGCACGCTGTCCTGGGTTCCCTAAACCCGCTGTGGCTGCAGCCTCAGCAGCCTGCTCCATGTGCCAGAGCAGATCAGGTCCGACTGCTCTTGGGCTGTCGCTGCCAGTGCCTCTGCACGCCACCAAAGCTGGAAGTGATGAGAATCCATCTAAGGATGCAGCTCCTAAGTTTTAATTTCTGCAAAGTGCCTTTTTTTTGACTGTACTGTGTTCCCAGTACTGTTACTGGGCTATTTAATTGCGAAACTGGGCCTGTGGATTTACCAGGGTTTAAAAATAACTTTCTTGACTTGGAACAGGGTTTTGGAAGCGTTGGTTGTTGGGCAGTACAGTTGATTACTGTGTTTTAAATCTTGCCCTGTAAGAGAAGCCTCCAACTGGCATGAAACCGCTGATGAGCTGAAAGGAGACAAAAATCAGGGTTGTGCAGAAGCTGTCCGGATGAGGTGGGAAGGAGTGGCTGCTCTGCTCTTGCAGTGGCTGGGAGAGAATGAATCTTTGCCGTGGCAGATCTCTTCTCTTGCTAGAAAGAATATTTTACCTTCTGGTGAGCGTGTGTGTTACTGAGGGGCTGCCCACCTGAGCTGATATATGTGATCGCGTGTCATCCTTTTAAACGGACTCCAAGCAATATCCTCGGGATGTAGGAGAATACACTGAAATTACGCAGGACGATGGCGCACAGCCGCTCAGTGGCTTAACAGGGCCTGCTGTATTTCACTGCAGGCTGCCACGTCCTAGGTCACTGTGGCTCGATCGATAGGAGTTTGCATCTGCTCTCCATCTCTGCTGGTTATGTATTTGTGCTAAATATAGCACAGACGAGGGGCAGCGATTAGGAACCGTGTTTGTATCGATAGATCTTCTCTCGTTCTCTGTGTACATCCCCTGGATGCCTCGCACAAGGTAACTTTGTGCAGTACAGTACTGAATGATAAAATGGTGCGTTACATCTAGTTAATTTAGAAAAATTTCTGGTATTTCTTCAATTAATTTTGGCTCTTTCTATTTAAAAAAAACAAACAAAACAACAAACCAAGCCCCTAAAACACAAGCCCACAGTTAAAGTGCTTGTATGAGCGATAAATCTGTTGCGAGAATGTAGGCCAGACAGTTTCTGTTCTTTGTTTTGTGCTTTTGCAATTGGATTTTTAGCATGAATTTTCAGGTAAAGTTACTTTAAAACTTCAGAGTTCAACCGAGAACTGCAAAGGGCTGCATCTTCCCAAACAAGAGTGGAACTGAACTTCTTTAGGTCACAGAATAAACTTTATCCTACAGTCAACTTTTCCTCTTGTTTAGGCCGGCCTTGCTCCGGTGCAGACAGTAACAGACTGCGGTGGAACCGATACCGGGTGCTTGACGTGGAGCAGGGAGAGGAGGAGAGCAGTGGGTGTGACTGTCAGTCCTTGCAGTGAGCAGTGGCAGCCAGAAAGGTGAGAGAACCAGGCAAGTAACACTCGGGTGCCATCAGCAGATGCTTTCAGGACAGTGGTTGGGGGTGTACTGAGTACCTCTTCATGTGTGTCTGCTGCAAAAGACTGTGTAGAGAGGATAGGGACAGACAGAACTGATTGATGGACAAGTGAGAAACCTATAGATGCATTGCATCATTGCATGAGCAATTCCACTATGTAGTAAGGCACTGGGGGATAAAATGGTGTAGCTTTCAAGGAACTAGACTTGGGGTGCCACAGGACACTGTCCTTGTCTGGTGGCAAAGCAGCACAACAAAGTTTTGCTGCCTAGCACTTTGGAATCACTTTAGAGATGAACATTATCACACTGTTCATTAAAAAATACAAAGCAAAGCTCAGCTATTTTGTCATCCTGAGCATGCAGCACCTTGGCCTTAAGCTGACTTCACTTTTTTAACTATTCATTAAAAAGCTGCATTTAAAAACAAACAAACCAACCCCATTTTCTTTAATGACATGCAACTTTGAGGGACTGTTGGAGGAAGGAGCTGGAAGACAACTCCTCACAGAACAGGACTGGATTTTTTTTTCTTCCCTTATCCATTAAGAAGTCTAGACCTCTAGAAAGAAATGGAAGGATACTTTGGAGCTGGATACATGTAGTCCTAATAGCAAAATTCTTGTGAGCTGTAGCTCAACTAGATATTTTTCATAAGCCTCTTCACTCCTCTGTCCTGCAGTCATTTGATGCTTCTAATTTCATTGGAGAATTTGGAAAACCTTTTAGCAGAACTTTAGAACTACTTGTTTGTGGGTTCAGCCCTCCCCAGCCTTTAGGAATCAAAAATTAGAAATGATACTTGAAGAATCGAAACCCATAGCTACATAATACTTTTTTCACTTCAGATTTATATTGAAAAAGTTGATCTGATTGTACCCTGAAGTTGTCATGATCTGAAGGCAAATAAAAATAGGCTGTATATTTTTGTTGGTTTTGGTTTTATCATCTTGAGGCCTTTGCAGCTACCTCAGGCTCCATAAAAAGTCAGGATGCCCATTGTCTGCATTTTGAAGTATTGCAGTACAGTCAATGTCTATGAGGATTGACAGCACAAGGGTACAAGGATAAAAAGGGCACATGCAAAGAAAGAAAAGCAGAGAGCAAGGATGGATGTGGAACCTGCATCTACTAGATCTTAGCTGGAGTCCTGAACAAAGCTAAACAGCCATGTCTCATAATGATTGTTCTCACATAGAAAGACTTTCCCTGAAAATCTCTTTCCAGCAGCATCTAATAGGCAAGGCTTATTTCAGAATTTCATTCCAGCTCATTTAAGTTTAGGGACCTTCCTCATTGCTCATTAATCTCAAGGAAAAATGCAGATGAGAGGAGTTCAGTCGGTTTGCAGCCACTCCAGATGAATCTGGGCAAGGTCTTTTCTTTCCTCCTGCTGGCTGAAGGTCAGGAGCCATGGCTGTATTAAATCACCTCAACAGAACTGTACCCAATTACACAGTCTCTTGTAAGGGCTGGAGATTGCAAGACCATTACTATTGGATTGGAAGAGTTGGATCTCCCCATAATTTAGTGGGAGATGAGAAATGATCAAAGAGAACTGACTGGTGTTGGAAATGGAGTAGGGAAGGGACTTTTACTTTTAATGAAATGGTGATGGGTGCTTTGTGATTCAGCCTGCCACCCTATCTTGAAAATAGGATGAAGTTGTCCATTAGTGGCACATAGCACTGCTATAAAACTTAGGGAAATTATTTATTGCTACATCAAGCTGTACAGTCTTTTCTTACAAAGCAAGATATGGCAGAAATGGGGTAAAGGCCAAGCATTTAGCATTTAGTTCTCAAATACTATGGTCCTACCTAATGTGTAATGTATCTTTTGCAATTAAGACTAGAAGATAATGAAGTTTATGACAGTCCTTATTTTTTCCCAGAGGAAGTTTGGCAGTCTGGGGCTGGCCACAAAGCAAGTAATCTCCAGTTCATGCAAACCTCAGCTCTGCTAAGAAAGACTTCTTTCTTTCTTTCCTCATAACATACGTATTGACCTCACTTTTTTTGAGAGAGAGAGATAAGTCCCATCTTGCAGACACTGGTGCATGGGAACAGATGTTGTCTGTGCAATCTGTATGTTTCTGTGTTGACTGTGCGTTTCTCAGTCAACCAGTCCTTGTCATCTCAACGTCTGAGAGCTGCAGCAGGTAATGACAGGTTGCTGATCTCATCAGCCAAACACCTTCTCTCCCTGCGGTCAATGGGAATTTTGCCACTGACCTGGCAGAGTCAGGATTTCAGCCCTAATGTTCTCAGAGATATTGATTATACATGGTGGAAAACAGAGTGAGGTATTTTATCAGAAAAACAAGCACAAATGTGCAAATAAAAATACCGAGATAATAAAGGTCAAAGCTGTTTAATGGGCCTTCATAAAGTTATGTACCACTTAAATCCCAATTAACTCCTGTTTTGGGCATTTCAGTGGGATTTAATAAATAGGCTTGTGGAGAACCACTGCACAGGGTTGAATTTCAACCTTCGCAAAGAAAACGGGAGGAGGTTAGTTTACATTAGGCATCTGTGTATTTTGTTCCCAAAGTAGCATTTAGGAGAATGGCCACAACCAGCACATGCTGTGTTATAGCTGGCAATTTAATCTGCAGGCACGGACGGATAAAATCCATGAGAGGATGAAGTCTGCGTTGCTGAGAGTGCTGTATAATGGAAGTGCTCACAAAAGCCAAAAGGCTGAGCGACAAGTGGCATTTCAAACCTCTGAGTTTACCACAGCCCTCACGTATTTTGCATGATGGATATTTTTCTTAGGTTTCTTGTGTTTCAAATGCTTTACTTATTGTGGAAGCAACAGGGCTGCGTTAGCAGGGGTAGACCTGAGTGGTGCTACTACAATGCAGAAAAAGAAATAAATTTATTCTGTGGCTTACAATTTATTTCATGGTTGGTGAAATATCAGTTTAAGTGATGATTATGTTGCCCAAGTATGTGGTATACTGTCTCTGTGGCTAATATAAACAATTACTGTCTATGAGTTGCATGTGTGGTTGTAAGAGGATGGTGTGGTGCGGCACTGAGATTTTATCAGGTTCGGGCTGATCACGTTACTCACCAATTCAGACTTTCCCTTTGGTTAAAATCTGAATGTCTGTGCAGGTCATCCCAAATGAATGCGAGTGAAACCTTTACACCACAAGTCTGTTGTCATCTATTCCACCAGTGGCAGGTACTGAATAGGCATATTACAGATTCAATGTTTGCCAAGTCCTTAAAAGCACTTGTGGGACTCTACCTGGAAGGTTTAACTTTGTTATAAGAAGTCCCATGAGGCAAACTTTTGAGGTGGGGGAAAAAATAATAAAAAAAAATTCTTAAGAGCCTTTGGATGGTATTTATAATGTAATAGTTTGGTTGTTCTCTGTGTTGTCTCAAGACTTTTTGGCAATGCATGTTTAAGTGGTTTGCGCTTCTTGAAAGTGAACAGGGAATTTGTTCTGTTCAGTAGATCACAAGATCTGAGACTCAAAACCTGCCACTTTCTGTGCTATTTCTGTCATCCTTGTCATCTGCTTTCTGAATTTGTACCACAGAAAGATTAGTTTCAGAATTGCAAAATGAGGAAAAATAAAAGTGCTTCTACTTAGTTCCACCTCTTTCCTGGACCCTAATGATGCATTTGGATCTGTAGGATCAAATACGAGGGGTGGGATGCTCCGTGCCTGGTCTGTGAAGGCAGGAAGAAGAGCTGTCAAACAGTGATGGTGGGTTTCTGAGCTCCCAAAGACTCTTCCCTGCCCTGGTGCAGTGTTTGGCAGGAGAACAGCCAGCCAGCCTAACCTTCACAGGAGATCTGGTCAGCTATGCAAAGTGGCCCTCTTGCAAAGTCTCTGAAAATAGTTGAAGATCTGCTTTTGATTAGTTAGGGGAGGAAGGAAAGAATGGCTAGGACAGTTTTCCCTTTCTGGCAGGCACATAAGTTACTATCTTAACATGGCATTTCAGTCTTGCCTCTTACTCAAGTTCCCTCCCCCTGTTCTCCCTTCAGCTTTAATATCTAGGTTTGTCTGATTTTTAAACTGGGTTATTTGAATGTCAAACTTTCAATAACACTTTAATAGAGGTGTCCATTAACCCATGCTAAATTACAGCAGAACATCTCTGGAAATACATGTGACATCCACATGAATACCAAATGAATTCATTAGGATCAGTGCTATTACAATGAATACCAAATGAAACCCACAATGATGGGGACATCATCTTTCCGTGAATAATCGACAGCGTTCCTTTGGCACTAGTCAAACACATCAGCTGTTTGTTTCCGCTGATGAGAGGTGGCAGTCTAGGTTTTGGTTAGATAAACAGATGATGACACCAATAATCACTTAGTTGGTGGCTGTAATGCTTAATAATCACATCCTGATATCATGCATACTAGAAGCAGCGCTGCACTTTTTATGCATAATGAATCCCAAACACTTCATAAAAGGTGATAACTTTCTTTGACCACTGAATATATTATTTATAAAAGTGCACTCTTCCCTTCCCCCTCCCACCCTTGGAGATGCTTTTAATTTTTTTTATCATGTAGAATACAGTGGTAGCACATCTTAGACTATGAGGTCTCTTCTTATACATAATTTATAAAACAATTTACAAGTGATTTATTTTTAGCAATAAGATAAAACATGGTGTGAAGGGTTTTGCCAACAGAGTGATAGATGGTTTGGGAGTAATACTTGTGGAGGAGCCTGGGGTCAAGTGAAATTTATTTTTCTGTTTTCCCCTGAGGTGAACCTTAAGGAGACTGCTTCTGATGCACTCATTTACATAGTGCACTGAACACACACACCTCCCTAAAATCTCATGAAGTTGTATGGCACCATGTTTTAGGTGGCCTTGAAAAATACCCTTTCACTGAACATGCTGATAGTTAGATCTTGTTGATGGATCCAGCAAGAGGGTTCCTCTCCAGATGTCATTTGGTTTAATGACTGGCGCTTTCTGGTCAAAGTCCCTACTGAGTGGTGGAACTGTTGATGTCCACATAGATGATGTCAAATCCTAGTTCGTAATACACAGCTCACTGAGGAAGCGGGAGGGATTGTGTTATCTCCTCTCTCCCAGGAGATGGCAGTGTTTAAGAGCATTAGCAGAGCCTCTTGCCCGCCACTAACCTCATCCTTGCACCAGCCCTGGTTCTCAACAATCAGTAATCCACTAATGGCATACGAGTAATCTAATGGAAGAAGAAACATGGCTTCACCAAGGATGGAGAGATCTCCGTGTTGTAGCAGAACCTCTTTGTCACCTGTGGTGGTCTTTGATTTGAATTAGTTACTGGTTTGGGGTTCTGTGTAGCAAGATGTTCAAAGATGTTGGCCTTGTAGCTTTGCTGTTGCCCCAGCCTGCAGCTGGGCGTTCTGCAGTAGGAAAACCCATCTAACTGCCTTTCTCTTGTCCTAAATCTTTCTTCACATCAGCTGTGGCATTCTGCAAAAATCATAAGTCTGTTTCTAGAGGGATGTCGCCTTGGAGCGCTGGTGACCAGCATAGCACAAAATGAACTCAGCATCAGGGACAACACAATTATCCAGTAACCACTGAATGAGGTTCTAGCTCTCTCTTCCCCGGTTTCTGCAAAGAGATGTCAGGAAAAATTGCTGGCTCTTATTGGCTATGTAGAAACACTGGTTAAAAGTGATCCCTGCCTGCTGGGATCACCAACTGGTAGCTTTCAAAACTGAAGCTCTAGACTGGGTTTTACAGCATCGCAGGTTGCACAGTCACTGGTAACTGTGTCATGTGCCACCTCAGCATCATGCTGGTACTCTGCTGGAGTGCTTAGGGAGCTCTTCCACTTCTGCTTTGTACGTGACTGTGCAAGACAGCAGAGAACAAGACTCCAAATCTCCAATCTCTGTTTTACACGTAACAGGAGGAGCTGTCACTTGGGCAACAGAGCTGGGTAAATGCGTAGCTACTGTGGGCTTCTGGGTAGCATCAAGGCACCAGCACTTGTGTGCCTAGAGGGAACATCCTTCTGGAGGGTCACCTGAAAGGGTAAACACATTGCTACTTAACCAGAAACCTGACCAGAGCAGTGCCCGTAGTCATGCTACATTCAGGCGCTGAAATGACATCAGAGGAGAGTACTGAGATTGGGGATATTCAGCCCTTTTGGGGAGGTTAGGTTGAAAAAAACCTGAGGAAGAAGCTGGAAGCTCAGTCTGGGGGCTGCCTTGCTGCAGAATTCCTGTTGTGCTCTCCACTCCTCACTGTGTCTCACCCTGCACTCCTGGGCTATCACTGAGGTCTCTCTGGTGCAGTCCTGGTCATGAAACAGTTCAGCCTTCCAACTCGTGACGAACTAATTTCCTACTAATCTATTTGTTTAAAATTAGTATCTACAAAGTTAGCTCCTTGTACAGCCTGGACTTTGATTTGGGGAGGCTGGGGATGTACACCCTGGAAAACTATAAATGCAGCCACTGCTTTCCTTTGCATCCAGAATTCAACGGAGCTGTCAGATAACACATGAGAGATGGTTAATAATAAATTAAAAACATCGCAGCCACAGGGAAACTGCATCTCTCCCCTCCCCCCAAACTCCCCCTCTCTTTTGCTCTTTTCTACCCCATGGGCTTAATCAGCATCAAAGAGTAACAAATCCAATAAAATGTTTCCCTGAGCCAGGAACCAGCCTGAACTGGATACACCCCCCACCCCCAGCCTCTCTCCCTCTCCCCCTGACTGCCAGCCCTTTTGCAAAACAGCTGACAGTCGAGGTGAAGATAGAACAAAGGAAGAGATGGGGAATGGTAAATCACAGAGACACCCCCCATCTCTCATCTGGTGTGAGAGAGCTCTAGTAGTCCTGTGCTTTTAGGCTACCAGTTCAGAAAGCTTTCTTCCAGCTCCTGACTTGTTTTTTATTCCACTAAGATTAGAGATTTAGGGGTGAGAGGGCAAAAAGGGGAAATATTTATTTCTACTGATGTCCCCCCTTTTAAAACTGAATTCAGACAAAAGCAGTTCAGACAAATTGTGACAGGCCACGTGTACCCCTCTGATGGCTTTATAGCTGTGCTGCTCCACTGACACCTGCCAGCATCTTGCTCGGCTGAGAGCGAGCGATGGTGCACTGGGAGTGCCCCATAGACCCCTGGTGAGGGTCTGTGCAATGGTCCCCACCCTGCCCCCCCCAGGCTCCTCCTGGTCAGGGCCATCTCTTTTTCAGAGCTGGAGGAGATGTAGGTCACCCCTGAGCAGAACGGGGTGGTGGTGTTGTGCTGGATCTTCAGGGGTGCATACTGATGGGGTGCATCTGAAGGCAACGGGCTGAGGTTGCTTTTCCATAGGTGAGATTCAGCCTAAGGAATCCAGCGCTGTCTGACAGCGGCGTGCGAGTACTCCAGTAGTGCTTATGCCACCAGGAGATTAAAAAAATAATAATTAAGAAAAGGTTAACAGGAAGAACTAAGGAGAACGTAGCCTCAGCAAGTTCTTCACTCTGTGCTGCTCTTTGTGGATCACTGCTCTAGGTATGTCTCTGTCCCCTGAAGCTGGAATATCTAAGCACTTCCTGGCTATTAATATTGTAAGCGCGTCTTCTCCATAGCCTTGGAGAGAGAGTTGCCATCATTTCTGTCTTAGAGATGAAAACTGGAGCACAGAGGAAGGAAGGTTTTGCTTATGGCCATGCAGAAAAGCCTATGTCAGAGTTAAGAAAAGAATCCACATAACTCAGACTTTGCCCTATCAGATGATGGCTGGGAGAACATCCTTGCCTTTGGCCTGAGTGAGCTGTAACACTTTCACTTGAGTTTAGGCATCAAGTCTGCTCTGTACCAAGTCCAACTTTCTAAACCTGCTGCTCTGTGCTAGGGCATAATCATGCTGAAGGTGGAGGGTTTGAGTAGTTGACTTCTCTGTCCGACAGTGTCACGGATGTTGGGACAGTGAGCACTTCAGGACTCCCAGAGTTTGACTTTGCCTTCCAAGCGAGAGAGGCTGGATGTGCATTTTGCCTCTGCCTCCATCTTTCAAATGAGATCCCAAAGCCCCAGTCCAGTTTGATGTACACACCGAGGGATATTTCTTGTGGTTTTTCATAAGAACAAATTTCCTTTGCATTTCCTGTTCTGTAATCCATCCTGTGTGTTGCTGTGCTGTGGGTGCTGTCACCCTTCTTAATACTTGTCTCCCAACAGACAGCTACTTGGTGGGTGAAAGTTGCTTCCCTTGGACAGGCTGGGTGTAGAAGAGTACAGGGCTGGATCACAGTATAGTTATGAGAGGCACTGCAGGAGGTTGAGATGGTGCTGCTGTTGAAGTAATTCTACTGTAGCACCAGAAAATATTCTCTTGCTTAGTGAGAAAGTGCCTTGGATACACTTTGTCTGTAAGGAGGCACCATTCCCTCTGTGAGAAGCTGTAGCAGGGCTGGCACGGAACTAGCTGGGCTTTCATGAATGAATTTGAAAACTACCAAAGAACTCCTATGGAAATACAGACAGCATCCACATTATGGCCATAATTAATTAACCAATCAATTATCATGATGAATGCTATTTTAATGAATCAGTTGCAAATCATTTTCAGTTCCTGTGGTTTTCATTGGGAGCACATTAATCACAGCAGACTCTTTGGGTTGCAGAGGAATGCGGGATGTAGATCCAAGACCTGTGTATGCCTTTAGCAGAGGTGAGGTGGGCTCTCGGGGATCAGATCCAGCTGCAGGTATGGAATACTCTCCTGAAGGTCAGAGGCTCTTCAAATTTGGGAAAATAGTGCTGGCACATGATAGTGATTGGCCCAGAGCACGCAACAGGCAATGAAACGACCCAGGACTGGGATGGATTTCAGACACTTTCAGATGTGTACTTTCTTGCTAATTCCATTTATACTGGGAAGGGGGTAAAATAAAGCATAGGAACTGTTTGTGAAATGTTGTGTCAGCCATACTGGTTTGGGGTTTTGGGGTTTGTTTGGTTAGGGTTTTCTTTCCTGATGCTGGATTAGGACTCTTGTAGATGTGTATAGATACAGTGGATTTTGGTGATACTGCACAGAAGCAGCTGGCTGAATGGAACTGTTTGAGGGAGTGGGGTTACATCTATAAAGGTCATTCTTGAGCATCTGCTTGGACATGGTACTTATTTTCAGGCCAGTGTGCATTTACACCTCAGGAGAGCTTGCGTGGTTCTACCATCTCTTCCAAGTGGTGTGATCAAGAGATGCACCAATTTAAGTGAATTATTAGACTTAAATCCCTGGATGTAACATCTTTATTTAGTGGAGGTGTTGCCAAAACTCACTCACTACTCCTGGAACTAGCCTGAAGGCACAGTGCCTGGCTCTGGGTGCTTTGTACGTCTATGCCTAAAGCTCCTTGGAGCTGGAGCTGCTGCAGAGAAGTGTGGTAGATACATCTCAACACTCCTAGCGTTGATGTGGAATGACACGGGGAGCACAGGATTTTCCACTGCAGCAATTCATGGATTTGTGATGTGGTTGAAGTTTTGTTTTATTTTTTCAATAAAGCTCAAAAAAAATAAAGAAACAGGGAGAGCTGACTTGAAGTTTTGGGGAAAAGGAATTGTGAAGCTGTTTGAGGATATTGATGCGCTCTGCATTTCAGGACATTGTACTGAATGAAGAGAATCAAAATGGAGCTAAACCTGTTAGAAAATATGTGAAGTAATCCACAATGTCAGGCTTGAGCCCGAGTTAGTTTTATTGTATATGTAACCATATAGGCATTCATTTAGGAGTTGATCTCTGTGATGTACCTATTCTAAGAGTCTTATTTCACACGTAGTTAAGAAATAGATGGATATCCCTCTCACACAGCTGAGGGAACCTGCTCATCATGGGATGGAGTGTGTCTGGTTTATTATGTTATTTCTGTTCACCCTCTTTCGGTGCAGCAAGTTGGAATGCAGTAGGAAGAGATGTCTTTAGTTATGGCAAGGGTAGATGGAGATCACTGGAAACCTTTGTTAAACACAGACGTTATAGTTCAGATAATGTGTTTTTCTTCAGTGTTTATTATATGTTGCAGTCTAAAAGGCAGAGTTTTGTAAAAGTAAGCCTAATATTTGTTTCCTAAAGCTATGCAAAAGTATCTGTGGCCTCTTGGAAGCCCTTGGAGACCCCTGTCTTCTGATGGGATGTGGGCACCCAGTTCATGTACAAATACAAAAGCTTGCAAGTAGTCCTGACATGGCTATATTAAAAAATGTGGGGAAATATTTGTGGGATATTTTTTGGAGTCTTTATACTGCTTTACTGGCAATCACATGAATTTTATATCTGTCATGAAATCTCCTGACATTTCCACCAATATGTTGCAAGGAGGTCATTAGAACAATTACTGAGATGTGGGAAAAGAAGTAGCATTCCATAGCATCCATTGCCAGCACTGCCATCTCTAAGCAATTAAAACCCATGAGAACAAAAATGTGACATTTTTCTGGACTGTGTATCAATAGGGTGCACTCACATTTGTTTTTGAGGTTTTCTGCACTGCTATAGCACTAGACTTAGGTTCTTGAAAGAGATGAAGCTGTTTTGGAAAAATTAAAGTCAATTGAAAAAAAGAAATCTCAAGAAACATTTCTTTTTTAATCCATTAGAACTTGCTGACTTCATCCATTTGAAGATTTTATAGAATCTATTCAATTTTGAGAGCTTTCCATGGAAAACAAGTCAGTTTTGTTAGAAACCAGTTTGTTTTCTGCACTTCCATCAGATTTTGTTTCAATTATTTGTGAACCTGAGGCAAAGAGTCAGCCCAGTGCCAATAGCTGCCGTGGCCTGGCCTGGCCAGCTCAAGTGGGGTGAGGAGGAACAACTGTGTCTGGGAACATCATCCTGATGTAGGGCACTGAGCTGGGGCAGGGAATGGTGTTTCTGGGCTCCCAGCTCCTCGCCCGTCTGACGCCTTGCTAGCAATGCCCAGGCTCCACATCTCGGGAGCCTTTCCTTGCCAAACGGCTGTGACAGATTGGAAAAGGAACGTGACCCTCCTCGGCACGGAGTGGTAATGGCAAAATTGCTGAGGTGCTATTTCACCCTTGCTCAGCAGTGATGGGCAATGCTGAAGCCAACGAAAATTTTGTCAGGCATGGGCTGTTGTGCCCAAGACTGTTTCACTCCCTGTAGTCTTCTAGGAAGGATTTAGACATCGGAGAGATCATAGTTCATTCTGGAAATTACATATTTCAGTATGAAAGCTGAATTTCACTTCCATGACACGGAGCTGATTTCTGACTCCAGATGGAAAGAATTCCCAAACTTAAATAATTGAACGGAGCCGATATCTGGTTTCCTGAGCAGCTCTATTTCTCATACAGCAGTAAGCTAGAGTTCTTGGGAAAACGGTGAAGTATTGAAAGAGCTGAGGAAGGGGTGTATCGAAAGGCTCCGCCGGTCTCCCGCTGTCAATAAGGCACGTAGGATTATTGCCCTGGGGACTTGGAGCAGAGACTGCTGATGGTGTGGCTGCTAATAAAACAGGAAAAATACTAGTGAGGTTTGTCCAAGACCTGCTTTGAGTTTGTGGAAACACCTTTTAGTCTTTCAGGATCCAAATATATGATTTATTCCCTTTAAGTCCTAAATTTGGCAGAAAATAAACCAGACCAGGCTTCCCTCACCCAGGTAAGGAATTTCAGTGTGTTATGTTGCTGGGCTTTGGCTTTGGACTGTAGGAATACAAATTGTTTTGTTGATCAGCAACACTACATCTCCATGGCCATTTCTCTGCTTAAGGCTGGTATGCCCACCCTCTTACACCCCTGATTTTTTCCCCTCATGTAAGAGCATTAAGCTGTTACTTCAGACAAATAATAAAATGCTGCATCTGGGTTGCATGGGATGGGGTCTGCAATGGGTTTGGTCTTTTCAGTCACCTTTGAGATGCAGGTTGGGAGGCTGACGGAGGGAGAAGACTTTATGGAAGCACCTGTTAGCCTTGGTTGGGGTGAACCCTTTCTGCCTTCAAGAGAGCAAATTGGTCCTGGTCCTGAGCCTCCAAGGCCAAACCCCCGGAGACTTCACTACTGTTGGAGAGGTGATGGCTTGCACTTTCCCAAACAAAGCACAGCAATGTTTCCTGTAATTTGAAACAAAGAGACAACTTGCAGCTTTGTAATCTGTGGGTGGGGGAGGCACTGTTGAGTCAGGAAGCCCCCAGAGGGTGCTGGCTTTACTGGTTTCAGCTGTGAAATCAAAACATATGCATGAGTCAGGCCAGTGGTTAAGTTCTGCTCACTTTGAGGCCCTGGCTTTGATTAAATTCATGTGTCATTTTCAAAGGTCCATGTTTAGCTTGGTTTTAGATCATGCTTGCATAATTAGTTTATTTAAACTATGTCTCATGTTAAATCAGATTTTGCCTGTGGACTTAAGTACAACTATGTAATAAGATATACCTATTAAACAGATGTTTAATCTTAATGACTATGTTCTTGACAATCAATTGAAATTGAACATCTAATAATGACACTGCAACTAGGCATATCTCTTTGCATTTAATAAGATACTATAGTAATATAATTATAGTAATATAGGATATTATAAATAACATATTCATGGCAATATACCAATGTTTGTATAATACACATATATAAAATCATCTGAGAAATGAGGAGGCTTTAGCTCAGCTCATCATTTCCCTGATGGGAGAGAACAAAAAAAAAAGAAAGAAAACCCCCAAATGTTATCCTCTTACAGAGGAAGCAATTTGTATTGGCACTCTGCAGTGTGTGTCCCATAATAGCACTGTGTCCACAGGTCCTCACCCCGCATAGTTACTCACCCCAGCTGACGTCCAGAGCAGAGGTGTTGCAGAACAAAGCTCAGGTTTGTGTTTACATGTGTAGTGATTGTTGGAATACTTTTATTGGACTCGGTAGAAAAACAAACAAAATGGGATGGGACGGACAAGAGTAAGAAAAAATAAGAACAACAAATATAGATGTGGAAATAACGTGCTGGAAGAAAAGCTGGCCAACTCCATGTCAGTCCTTACTGCAGTTGTGCTTCTAGATCCATCAAACGTGATACTTGTGCAGTTTGACACCCAAGTCTCTGATTTTCCTGTAACCATACCAATAAACGATCTATTTCATTAACAGGTCCCACAGAATAGCTGATTGTTCCACCAGTATTCGTGACTCAAGCTCTATATTGGGCTGTTGAGACATGCAAATCATTTGGTTTCTATCCCTTTGTTATGCTTCTGTACCACAAGTGTATACTGATGGACATTTAAATGGAAGACAATAACAAACTCATAAAGTTCTGTTCAGAATTAGCATCCATGTGTCAAATAGCCTATTGAAACTGAGTATTTTGGTAGATGTGCAGTATTTTAGGATTTTTTTTTTTCTTTTTATTTATTTTTTTTTTTAGGCCCTAGTTCAAGGAGGCATTTAAGCCCATGCTTAAATCTATCATTTCAGCAAATCTGCTGCACATGTGTTCAGTATTAAGTGCATGCTAACTAGAAATAAGCTGATTAACTTTTGTCTTATGGTTGGACCTAGCATTCATTGGACTCTATAGAAAATTTTCCATTGAATCCAAGGAGCTCTGAGCTGAACGCTTTAAAAATGGGATGGAAAGGCAGAGAGAGGGTGGGAAACAGGTGGGTTAAACTAGACTTTGGATTATTTGGTATCTTTCGGGCTATTAAATATGTATAGAATGGAGCTCTTGTTAATGCAAATTACAAACATGTTTCGAAATCTGTTTTATAGCACATGCAGAGTACAGTGATGGACTGGTAACATATGAAAGACATATTGATGATAGTAAACATTAGCTCAGCAGTCTGGTCTCCAGCATTGCTCAAAATTGGGGGGATAAAAAAAAAGTCTTCAAACTTTTAATGTTCCATAAAAATAGTTATCAAGGTCTCTTTTTGTTCAGCTTCCCAGATTCCTCTCTAGCTTGGTTTCCTGAGTATCTCTTTCCCACTGCACTATATTTTCCCCACGCCTGCCTGCGTTAATTTTTGTTAATATGGTTGTTGCCATCTTTACTCTAAAAAATGCATGAAGGAGAGAGAAATGTGTGTTTGTGTTCTCCCTTCCCCCTTCCCTCTTCTAACTCAGAGACTAGAGGGAGAGGGGAGCAGGAAGACACCGAAAAAATTTTTTTCCTCTCTCCCATGCCAGGTTTACAGGGTAAACCCAGTGAATTCTCCAGAATGAAGCTCTGTTTTGGTGACCTTTAAATTATATTACTGGAGGGCACCTCTAGCTAACACTGCACTGGGAAAAATTAGGCCTAGAACTTGTCAAGAGATTATTTTTACCACTCACTTTATTTAGTTCACCTCCCCCCCTACTTAGGCTGGGATGGGAGAGGTTGATGCTCTGTGTTATATTTTGGGTCTTTTTTTTCTTCATTATTTTGTTTGGTCCTTTTTCCACATACCTTTATTGAAGACAGTAATTGCAAACACATTCAGCTTGATATTCCACTCACACTGTAACTTAACAAGTAGTTCAAAGATTAATTACCATGTACCTTGCAGTTCATAGATTCTATTATGATACAGCTCAAGCAAAGAGAACAGGGGAGAAATCCAGCTGATTAGCCAGTGATTATGTGTTAGCCTGTGCCTATGGTCTTTGGTTGGTTGTCACCACATGATGCAAGAGTGGCTGTGTGGTTATGGTTTCCCATCTATATTAATTTCAACGTAGTTGATGAGTTTCTAGAGCTTAAAGAAATACTAGTGACAATATTCATCAGGTTAGTACACTTAAAATTGATAATGTTTAAACAAGTGGAATTAATCTTCTCAGCAGTGGAGAGAGGGAAGTTAAGTTTTACATGTGGCTGTTTCGACTGTAGCTCAGCTATCACTAGTAGGGGACTTGTGCACTACCCCATCACCTGGGTTGTGGATCTGCTGTGGACATGCTTGTGCTGCTGGCGAGGAACCAGAGTGCAGGGGGGAAGCTACACTGGTGCTCTGTTTTCCTGCTGGCTTCAGGAAGGACCACAGGACTTTGTACCTGCATGGTGAGACCACAGTGCCCTGATTGGTGAGGTCTCGGGTCAAAGGGTAATTAAAAAGGGTTTTGCTTTATGTTAGTTCAAAACTGGATAGCTCCTCATAACTGTGAATGAGTTCAGTGGTGTATCTCACCTGGTTGGTTTGTCCTAGTTTGGTCCTGGTTGGTCTGGAGCAGAGCAGGGAGCAGATTGCTGTAGTGCAGGAAGTGCAGGTGAGAGCTGGCAGGACAGAAATGCCCTGAACTGGCACTGGGGCTGGGGAATGGAGGAGCACAGCCGAGTTCATGCTGTGGCACTTCTGATTTGGTAGTACCCTACCTAAAACTAGTTTGAGCACCTCATCAGACTGTAGCTGCTGGTAAGAGAGGAGCTTAGCAGTGTGCAGAAAGCCCCAGATGAAGAGTTCATCCTCTCGTTCCTCTGTTAATCGTGGAAGTTCTGCATTTTGAGATGTGCAGAGTGAGACCTGTCAGAGATGTGATTACAATTTGCTTCCCTCCTTGTTCTCACTTGAAGCAACTCACCATTCCCCTTGTTCTAGAGCAAATCGATTAGGACTCAATAAAAAGCACCGGGAGAACCCGCTTGTCACTTCTTAAACGTCTCAGCCTGTTTGGAGACTTCGCCTGAATCCCTGAGCAAGGGGGAGCTCTTTCTAGTGTGAATTCCCCGCGTCTACAGTTTCCCTGGCTAACAAGGGAAGGCGATATACATAGGACAGAACAGGTTTCTATTCAGCCGTGGAGAAAGCACTTGTGAATGTTGCAGGAAATGAGATCTTAAGTCAGTGCATAAAACAATCTAATCCATCACAGCCCCTAGAATGGCCCCTCATAACTCAGGGGCTGTCATACCCCTTTGTGTGCATGAAGGCGGTTGTGGAAGAAGTGACGAACTGCGCACATATTCTGCTAAATCCGTTCTGGCAGCTGAGGTAATATATTTTCAATGCCAAGTCACATAATTTTACTTTAGCTCATTTGACTCCAGGCTACAAAGCTATTCCAGAAAACAAAGGGATGGTGTTTGAATAATGAATAATAATGAATTTAATTCTGTGGGCTTGTGCTGGGCTGAAGCCTCTAGGAGGTTAAACGTAGATAAAGTAATGGAAAGCAAAAGTTTTACCTTACAAAGTAGTAGTATTTTATCTAGTCGTCTTGATGTCATTAGGCATTGGTACCTGTGGACAGACGCAGCTGGCATCTGAACTTAAAACTGCTAAATCATTAAGTATGGTTTACAGATTTACACCTATGAAATAGCGCAGAATTACTCTCAGCAGCTCCCGTTTGCCTTCTAGTTGGTTTTGTTTGTGTGGTTTTTTTCTTTTTCTTTTTTTTCCTTGTCCTGTTATTTGCTTTTGGTTTTGATATTTGTAGACCTTCACAGTAGTTGCAAGGAAATCCAAGCGTGTCCTTCCACTGTGATAGATATCCTTGCACTCTTTTGGTGTCACGCAACACCCTCAGAGGATAATTCAGTGCTCTTCAAGATGGAAGGCAATATTCCCACAATTCTGGGCAAAGAAATGATGCCGTCCTCTCTGCCTTTACAACACCTAATGTGATGCTGCTTGACAGTTTTGATACTAGTTTAATATTGATGACAGGCAGGCAGGCGAGGAGAGGGATTCCCCTGTAGAGGCATCCTGGAAGGCAGCTTTGAGGAAGACTTTGGTGTTTGTTAGCTCACCACAGACAGGAAATTAAACACCTCAGTGGCATTAAACACCCCTGAGCTCCGGGTGGTTAATTGCACTTTATCCCTTTGAAAATCCTTCTTTCCTCTAATGTTTTAAGGGAGCTGATGAATTTGTTTACAGATTGTTTAGGTTGTTCATGGAGTTGCTGTAGGTTCTCCAAGCTTCACGTAGGAATATCCAGGCAAACCAGAATGTGTCAAAGTGCTACATTTCAGGCATTGGAACGGCTTGCCCAGGGAAGTGGTTGAGTCCCCATCCCTGGAGGTATTTAAGAGTCATGTAGACATAGTGCTGAGGGATATGGTTTAGTCGAGGTCTTGTCAGTGTTAGGTTAATGATGGGACTACATGATCTTAAAGGTCTTTTCCAATCTAGGAAATTAAGATGGTCGTTGGGGAGGTCTTGCCCCATCTGAGGAGGCAGCTGGTGAATACCAGCATGAGGCTGCCTTAACCTGCAGTAAAAGACCCACCTGCTCCATCAGAGATGCTGTTCCAGCTCTGCTGCCTCTTCTGTAGGTGCAGATGGGTGTTTTACTACAGATGGTGTCCTCAGAGCCCCAGCGAGGGCATGCACGAGGAGGTATGTGCCCAGATATTGGTCTGAGAGGAGAAGAGTGAGGTGAAAAAGGGAATGCAGGAGCAGAGCAGTGGCTGTATGCAGCTCCCCTGAAAGCTGCAGGAAAGCCCTGGTAAGGTCCTTACTGGAGCTGCTGGAAAAGGCCCCTGGTCAGGAGAAGAAGGGGACTGGCCTGTGCTGGGGGTGTGCTAAATGGGTAGCTGGCAGTCATGGGGGATGCGTGGCTCTGAGCTTTCATGTGCTGGTAACTTTACGGTGTGGTGCTTTGGAATTCAGTGCAACTCTGGAGATTCAACAGTGTCTCTTAATTCATGGCAGAGGAACATGAGATGAACCAGGCAAGGCAAGTCACCTTTAGAAACAATTTGATAAGTAGCAAAACATTAAAAAGGAAAAACCCAAGAGTTTTGATAGGCTAAGTGGGTTTCTGGAGAGCCATCTTTGGGAAGAGGTAAATGATATTTTCTGATGCTATTTAAGAAGAAAACCAATTTATACAACAGCTATGTGTGGGATGTACATTCTTTGTCTGCAGCTTGAATGAGGCAATACTTAGTTAATTTAAGAGAATGAGAAAGTGAAGCTGATTATAAACAGAAATGAAACGCTCATTCAGGCACCATGTGCATGGGACTTCTAGCGAGCTCCTCCGGAGGTCCAGGCACTGAGTATTTGCAGGATTATGTGTCATCTCATGGATCTGTTTTCACATTCCAAGCCATCTGGCATATAGGAGTAAACAAACAGCACAAAAGATAATAAGTAAACTGCTTTTTAACTGTTTTTCCTCCAGTCCTAATACTATAAGAGCAAAGGACTTTTAATTCCTAAAGCAGATTCATTTTAGACTGCATCTAGTAGTAAGTGAAACAGTAAATGCAACGTTTCCACCTGACAGGAAGGCAGTTTCCCCTTTCCTTTGCTCACAAGGCTGTGCACGTGTTATCTCGCAGCTCTAGCTGTGGTGAGTAGGGGGGTGAGCACCCCCCTGCCCAAGGCTCCTGGTCTCTTCACTGATGCCAATGCAGCTGGTTAGTGCTGTTCGTACCTGGCGCTAGCGGAGCAGCTCTGAGTGTGACTCTTGGTGTCACCAGGAGAAGCCGTGATGGTTTTACTGGAGAAAATCCTTTGGTTAACACTGCCTCATCTGGCAGCAGCAATAGCAGTAATTTACAGGCGTTGCCTCATAACACTGAGCACAGAATTGCACTACACTGAGGGAATTAACGTTGACCCAAACTTGTTGTCTTTCCTGGTTTCTCTGAGGAGAGTCTGGTAGAAGAGTTACAGCATCCCCCTGCTTGAAATCACTATGTTGGTCCAGAGACATAATATCTCAGACTAGCTAAAAATGTTCTGAATTTCATCAAGACTTGGAAAAGCTTCTATTGTGGTTGATTAACTGTACAGTAGATTTTAAACCATAGCTCTAATAAAGTGATCCAAATGTGTGTAGTCAAGACATACTGATAACTAGTTCATACCATTTAATTGAGTCATCCATTATTTAATGATTTTCCTTTTGGTGTAATCTTTTTTTTTTTGCAAGAAATATCATTCAAAAAAGAAAGGGAATTTCTAGTTTACCTGGCTACAGAGGAAACCCAGAAGATGTCAGCATGTAGGCTTCCCAAAAAAGAGATGTTCTCATACTTTGCAGTGGGGAAAGTAACTCCCATTATGTACACAAAATAATATCAGACAACAAGTGCTCCTTGCTGTAGTACCTTTGGAAAGCTGTAGTCTGTAAGTGGCCGTGCTGGGGTTACAACTTCTTTGGAACTGTTTCAAGATCAGCTGGTTAGTCTGGGCTGTAAGAGAACTGGGTGAGTTAGCTCAGGGTGCCACTTCTGCGTGTGATGCTCTAACCCTCAGCTCCCATCAAACAAGTCAATCCCACCAGTTCATACCTCCAACAGCATGTTCTTGCCCCTTTTTTGGTGTTCATTGGCATTTATGAGAGAAGCTGAGTTAAACTGGCTGAGGGTGACCACTGCAAAAACATTTAATTCTCTACCAGTTCAGCCCCTGGGATCCAAAAGAGAAAATTTCTCCACCTTAAAATATACAAAGCTAATTAAAATGGTATTTTTTTAAATTCTGTTTGAAGATGGAAGACTTGTAGGTGAGAAGAGCTGCCAGCCCCTTCTCTCTGGTCAGTAACATTCCCAGGAACTAGTCTCGGTTTTTTTCAGACACTATGTGAAGTGTCCTCCCATCCTAGACCACTGTTTGTCGGAATTTAAACTTCCTCCAGGAAAAAAAGAACGAAGGCAAAACCTTTTGAAGCTGCTTGGCATTAGCATTCTCATTTCTGAAAGGTGTATAATACCTTTTAACTTTTTGAATTGAATCAGAAATATTAAAGAGAAGGAATAGGCTCAGGGGGCAGGAATTAATCTTGATACTCTTGGGTGCTTTGTTGGTTCCTTGCGTATGTGTAAGGCGGTGTTTGTTTATGCCTCTTTGATGTCATTTCCCAGAAGTATTTCCCAAGCTGTGTTCAGACAGAGGCTATGGGAAGGAACCTTCTGACTGAAATGGAATCCCTCATTCAAGATGAAATAGGATTTTTTTTTCTTTTTTTTTTTTTTTGGTAAGCTGTTTCCTGGCAAGGTTTTCCTGTGACATTTGCTGGGAGGGTAACCCATTAATTTGAATCCAAGCACCAGCAGGAGCTAATCTGGATGACACTAGATCATGCTTGGCATTTGTTTCCACACTGGTTAGGTGCCATGTGAAATATTTCCAGTGTTGACCCATGTTTCCAGCTTTGGAAGCTGTGCTGGAAAGTGCAGTTATGCTAGAAGAGTTGTCTGTTGATTTAATTTTTTTTATTTTATTTTTTTAATGAATAGTCCAATGGAAATGTTAAATAGTTCACAGAAAATTCAGGTGCAAGCACAATTCTACACCTGTCAGTACCAAAATGAGGAGCTGGCACATGATTGCTGTCACTGTTACCGATTACGTTTATTGTGGAAACATTTAACTTCCCAATTGAAGATGAGGATTTTGCTCTGCTGTGTCTACATACCCAGCTTAACCCGCTCTTGAACCTCAGAGAAAGCCTCACCGCAGCCTGTCTCTGCACGTAAAGGACTCCTCGAATGAGCTGTTTGACTTGTGGTCCTCGGGGAACAGTGCAGAGCTACGCCTGGAAAGAGCGGGTCGTGCTCAGAGCTGGCACTCTGCAGAGCGCTGCGTAGACTTAAGAAGTAGCCAAGATTTAAATACCGAGCAGGAAAATATTTTGATCATTCTGTGTTCATGTCAGCAAATAGCTGCTGGTCCGCTTCCCATGGGCATTGATTGAGTTTAAGTGCTCTTCCCAGTACGGAGTCAGGGTATGTGATGAGAGAGAGCTTTCAAATTACGTGCTTCCGTACCAAGGTTCATACTTACTCTGGTACAGCGCAGGCTGGTTTGTTTCTAAGGACATGATGTTAAGTATTTTTATGTTTTTTTTTAATTTATATTCAAATAATTATCAGAAATTTCCTGGGGTGATGAAAGAGGGCTAGGGGAGTAAATAGCTAAAGCAAAAAGTGGAAATCTACTCTGGACAGTTCAGTGTGTTCTGAGATGCAAAGGTGGGATCTCTTTGGGAAGGACATTTTCAGTTTGTTCTCTCCACTTTGCAGTACCTAGCACGTGGGGCTTCCTCGTGCTTCTGTGTTATTAGTGAGTGACCACGAGATGGAAAAATAGAGCAACAAGGAACTTGAGGGAGTTACCTGAGGGGGCTGAATGGGGGCTGGTAGTTGAGAATGGTGGAAAATGGCTGGTAGTTGAGAATGGTGGAAAAGCAGCTTTCTTCCTGTGTCAGAGTTGCATTGGGTTATGAATAGGACTGGTGAATGAGAAGCCTAGAGAACAGAAACAGGTGGGACCCATCTCCAGGGGTAGAGAAGAGAGGCAGGAGGGTTGCTTCTCTGGCTGATACGTGTGACTGGAGAGTGAGCATGGCTCATATATTTATGGAAACGATTTACCTGGGCTCATGGAAGCAGAAACAAAGTTTTCTGACATGCAAAAGCATGGAGAAGCTTCTTGCCCCTGACTCTGCACTGTTTGGAGGAAGGATAAGACTGAGGAAAATTTCCTTGGAGGAGCAAGGCCAGAAAGTCCCAGTCCTGCTGTAGGAATTTTTAAGTGCTTTTTTAGGCTAGGGTTTTCAGCTTCTGAATTTTTGTCTTGTGTATTTATCAAACCTAGGGTGAAGAGTATTATTCTGTTTCTTGAAGTGCTGTAAAGGAGAAATGTTGGGATCTCAAGCTGCTCTCACGTTCCAGATAATTTCCAGGGCAGAGTCACAGAATCACCCCACTACAAGTTCTGGGATCTGGAATTCAACCCCCTTAGCTCCAGACAATTAGCCCAAGGTATGGTCAAGATTTCTGAGTGACAAAATGACCTTTTAAACATGCTGATTAGTTTTTAATATCCCTGGAGTTTGGGTATAAAGGAACCTGTTTTTTCTCAAATAAAAGGAAACATGCAAACTGGTTTCCCTTGGAATTGTTCCAGTTCTGAATTCACCTTCAGTTACAATCAATTGACTCCTACCACATTAATTGTAAATCCAAACCTCCTTTTCACCAGATTTGGTTATCTCAGGTCTGATCTAACACATTTTGAGATCAGTGAGGTGGGTTTTTTTCAGTTTACTTGAGCAGAAGCTGGGCCAGACCCGTATTATTTGCCTGTCACATGGGTACCTAAGCAATTTGTAATTCCAATGAGACCATAGGTTTGATTAAGAAATCTTTAATAAGATGGCTTTTGTGTTTAAACAGCCCATTTGTAAAGGCTTCTTTCCCCACGACAATAGTAATTGGATATCTTCAGTATCCAGTCATTTCACTGCAAGATGTTTCACTCGAAGAAAATAATTTCCAACCCTTGTTTCTTTTCTTCTTTTAACTTAAAAGAGCCTCTTGTCTTCTTTGTGGTCGGTGCAGTCTATTTGTAACTGCCTGGTAGGAACTGAAATCTGTACGTCCTTATCTCCCTTGCTTTGTTTTTCTGTACCAAACTGTAAGCAAGCCCTGAAGTTTGTTCAGATTAGGGATCAAACTGAATTTCTATTTCTTTTCTTGCTAATTCCTGGAGGGGGGGGGGGATAAATCAATATGCTAACACCGTTGCATCAAGCTTCAAATCTATGCAGACATCAA
This sequence comes from Chloroceryle aenea, assembly GCA_013399075.1. NCBI lineage: Eukaryota > Metazoa > Chordata > Aves > Coraciiformes > Cerylidae > Chloroceryle > Chloroceryle aenea. The sequence goes on from VWZY01005335.1 coordinate 81,624, forward strand.
TAGGCAGCTTTTTTGTGCTTTTTAGTGGTTTGGACCAAGTTCCTGATTTCAAACAGACTGATGTAAAACCGGAGGAACTTCATAGGAACTTCTCTGGATTTACACCACTTATTCAGGCTAGGTCAAGCTGTTCAATCAATCCAGGACCAAAATTTTTATTTTCATTGACTATTAATACAATAATTAGAATTTGGTTAGGAATGGGGCATCTACACCTTCATAGCTACTCCCTAGGGAAATTAAAACAATTTTGTGTGCTGCCCAGTATATATAGCTATTCCTATTTGGTAAACGTATATGAAATAGTATTTGCTACTTTACCAATTTAATACAAAATAAAACCCTTATGAGTCTGAGTAATGTCCTCTGCTTTATATTTGAAAAAACAAATGAATCCCATGATACACTGTGATTTGCAATAAAGTTGATCAATGTGATCTACCTCCACAAATTGCAGAACACACTATTCACATTCCTTTGAGTTAATACCGTTGTGTTACCTTGAAGTCCATTGCTGTTGTTCCTGGTGTTAAGTATAGCATCTTAAGACTTTTTAATAGAAGGAAACTAAATGAAAATTGATTGATAAAAGCTCCATCAAGGTGTTTATTGTTTTTGCCCAGGGGTAAAGCAGAAACTTTTGAAAGCTGTGTCATTTGTATTAGATACTGTTTTTCAAAGTGCATGGGCAATAGGGATGTGAACATGAAGGCAGAAAATTGCTTTTAATCCTTAACTTGCAGAGGGAGCTTGTAGTACAAGGTAGAGTGTCCACCTTCATGCTGGATAATGATGATTTGTTGCAAGAACTGGTGTACTGGAAGACTGTGTGTGCAGTCATAGTATTGAAGCTGGCATCTATAGCAGCTTTGAAGCACACGTAGATGAAAGGGAAAAATACCTGATGAACATGGGATGCTCCGTTAGACTCCAGTTAGACAGGAGTGCAGCAGTAGAGACAGGATGTGGTTTAGCAGCAGTTGCCTGTAGGGCTTTTAAAGTTCGGGGTCTGAAGCACCTCATCTCTCCCTTGTTCTTGGAGTATTCTCGTTTGTTCAGGGCAGAAACAAATATATTTTTGTCATTAAGAGAATTTTAGTGAGGATAGGGACGATAAATTGTATATAGGGAAATAACACCCAATGTGAGAGCCCAAAGTAATAGGAAAGATGGTGTCAGTGCAAGGAGTCCCAAGAGATTTGTGGGAGGATATTTGTTCTTGGCATTTGTGAAGGGACACTGGTTTGAAAATGCCTACTCCAGACAGTAGTTTGCTGCATGACTGATCCCAGCTGCCAAGGCAAACGTGAGTAACCAGCTCAGCTGCGTATCAGTGAACAGGCTAGAGCCACACATGCCATTTTGGGGGGTAATTTTATGCTGCACAGAGGTTATTTTTCCCCAAAGTATCCCGAACTAAAATGTGTGTCATTCTGAAGAAATGTGGATATGTGTGATCAGAAACTTATTTCCTGCTCCCCGTTACCCATGGAGGCGGGGAAGCCCAGCAAATGGCCTCTTTGGCTACTTAAGGTCATTTTGCATTCTCAGGTCCATGGACCTTTTAAGAGCTCTTCAGGATTAAGTGATTTGGGCTGTACCCACTCATCACATGTTAAGGGTAATTACTTGAAAAGATGAAGGGCAGAAGTGGGTTTGGCCTCTCTGTAATCAGGTACACAGACAAGAGCCACGTGAGCTGCTCTTTCTGTCTCACCCTGACCATCATCCCAAGGACGGAGGCTAGAGTGGGGACCTGACCCGTGTTACTGGTAAACTCTGGACACAACTCATGACATCCTGTTCCTGACTTGAAAGGCCTCCAGTCTAAATGGAAGATCAAAACCCAAACTGGAAAAGGTTTGGGAAGGTGGCAGGAGATGTGACTTGCCCGAGACTGTGCAGTATTGGTGGCAGAACCAGAGCTGAGTCTGGTGCAGCAGAGATTGCAGTGGATCAACTGGCCGTATTCTTTACAAGACTGTAGTTGAGTTTCTCTAGTAGTTCCTCTCTGTTCTCACAGATTGAGGATGAAGAATTTTGGCCAGGAGCTCCTGGTGGTTTGAGGGTTGTTTTGGTTTGCTTTGCTTTTGCAATATAGATGCTTTAGAAATGGCAAACATACCAAGACTGCTTCTTAGGGCCTATTGGGAAGGTAAATAGGAAATCTGGCTGGAAAACGTCCTCTAAGATGCATGTCACTTTCCTCTCTGAAACTGAAGAAAGAAAAAGCATTTTGTTGAATTTGTAGAGGGAAAAATGAAAAAAAAAAAATCTGTTAAACAGCATGCTACTTTTTGTTTGAATCTGCCATTATTCTGCAGTGAGATAATCTAGATTTAACAAAAATCCCTACACTTTAGTTCTTGAGGGGATACTTGTGGTCAGAACACTGTTTAACAAAACTCAGTTATCTAAAAGTGAAAACCTGAATTCATTCTTTCCATACACTATATAAATCCCTGTAAACCAATAGATTTATTTCTTTAATACTTGCAGAAGGAAGGAAGGAACTGTTTAATTGGATAAAGTTCAGACACTGTCGTGATAAAATCCTTGTTACTATGTGTGCAAGTGATGTGTGTGTCTGTAGTGATATTCTATTAGCTTTACCATTTTCTGGTTCTGGCCTTTCCTACTTGTAGATAGTTTTTGTAGCCCTTACAGTCTGTGCATATGTGCTTGTTTTACAAAAAGAGTAAGAAGGGCTTAATAAAAGTTTGTAGCTCTGTAGTACAAAATATCTTTACTGCTGCCAGATCAGGTTAAGTATTTGAGAAATAGAAGTTTTCAGGGGTAATTGTTCAGTGTGTACAAACAGTTGTAGTGGCCGTGCACAAATTAAACAGGCAGAAATGCACAGTTGAGAGTAAACTCTTCCAAGGTCAGGCCCTATGAATTCACTGCATATTAGCTGTGCTAAGAGTTGGCAATGGGACTGGAGCTAAACATATGACAAACATATGGAAAATCTATTCCTTTGCTTTGTATGTTTAAAAAATGGATCATACTCAACATGCTACTGCCTTTGAGGGCTATAAGATAAAACGTTGCAAGGTTCAATGACTTTGAGATGGGAATCCTGGGTACAGCCCAGATGGAGGCCTGATACCAAAAGCTGCTGTTGTCTTTGAACATTACTGGCCCCAAAGAATTGAAATTCCTTTTAGGTTTCCCCCCGCCTCCTTCTAAAACAAGATGAGTGCAAACAGTTTCCACTTGTTTTTGTCCCTGTGCCAACCTGCAGTTTAAGCAGATGAAAATATCTTTTAGGAGAGGACTGGCTCCAAAGTTCTCTTGAAGTCAATGGTGTGGACTCTGATGGTTTTTTTTGAGAAGTGTAAAAACCTCATCTTAAACTGCTCCAGGGTTGCTCCAGTGTATCTATTCTGGTGCTTGCAGAAAATGTGATTTAAAAAGGTGGTGGCCCCCTGGGCCTCATTCTCAGGGCCATGCTGATGTTTCTCCTTCGTCTCCATGGCTGGACATAGTCATTTGTGGATCTGATACTTGACTTAGATCTTCGAAGTGATCAGGACTAATATCTGCATTTCTTTTTCCTCTTTTCATTTTATGGCTTGTTTATACGCAGCATCATTTCATACTGATGCCTTAGAAGCACTTCCATTAGCATGCCTGGGTGGAAGGGTGGGTAAGAGTGTGGACAGAGGTGGTTCTGGTACCAGAATCAATCCTCAAACGATATCTGCAGCATTTTGTGACACTTCAGCTCTCTACACTGTTTTGGAGACCCATACCAGCTGTAAGCATTGTTAACCAGGCTGGAGTTAGAACACAGCATGTGTATTCCTGTACGACTGCAGGGATAAGGTGTGAGGGCTGCATGGTATGGGAGGGATACACTGACCTTTGGCATCCATGGGCAGTGTTGTCATGCCTGAGAGCAGGGTACTGCTGACATTGCATCCAGCTGACCTAATGGCTAGTTGGCCCCCAAAGGAACAGGCTTCCTCCATCCCTTCTTCTTGACCCCCTTGTGCATTCCCATTTCCTCCATTGTCATTCTGAGCTCAGCTAATTCAGGCAGGAACATACTTTTTTTTTTAAAGGCTTATTTTCATGTTGCTTTTTGCTCCCTACACTGTTCATTGAATGGATTTTGCAGTTCTTTACAGGGTACCAACCAAGTCCCAGGCACCCTTTTTGGTGTCAGGGTTCAACCACACGCTGGTCAGGAATAGCTGAAGCCACTGCTCTGATCTCAGTTCATCTGTCACCAAAGGTGAAAAGATGCCTTAAACTTTTCCTTTCCTCCTTGCAATCTTGCGCCAAATAGGGAATGGAGAAGTTGGCTCAACCACCTTTATTTTTTCCTGGTTGCTTTTTTTTGTTTTCTTTTAAAGTAGACTTGCAGGCCAAATGGGATTTTCCTGTGGGAGTAGATGTTGAGTTCTGTCTGCATTTTTATCTCTGCGGTTGACAATAATAAAAATTCCAACCAGCTTCCCCCGCATTCCCTGCTTTGCTGTTGTCGTGTTTTCTGCTGGTTGACAAAGTCACCTCTGTGGCCTTAGTATTCGAGGACATTTATTTTGCAGAGTGCTGGGAGCTGCATGGCTTGTTGATGTTTTCAAAAGCTTTCACAAAAGCTGTTGAAACACCGCATGTTGCACCATTAAGAATTTAGGAATTTTCCACTCCCACTCCCCAGCTGCTTCTCAGATTAGTGTTTTTGTTTCTCTCAACATCTCCTGTCAATAGAGGATGGGAGAGAGGCTGAGGAAAACAGTCAATGCAGTCTTTCTTTCCATGAAATCTTATTTCTCCACTGGGTTCCTGTAAGGAAGTCCTGGGAAGATGAGCTGCATCTTCTTTCCTTTGTGTGAGCAACCCTTTCAATGGAAGTGAAATCACAAAGCACTTAGAAGGAGTTGGTCTGTGGGGTGGCATCCTCTTTCCCATTCCTCCCTTGCCTGTTTCCTCCTTCCACATCCAGGTATCCCAAAGTATCACTTGCCTAATCAGTAACCTTGTTTTACCTGTTTGAAGATGAGGAAGAAGTACCCAACAACAGCAACAAAAAATAGTAGCTTGAGAGATACTGGTTTTGGGAACAAGTGAGACAACAGGATTAGGCTTAACTTGAGCCTGTGGTTGATGTGTTGCTAGAAGAGGAGCAGAGTCTTTTCTGGCCAGAGGAAGGAAGGAAGGAACAACAGATGGTTCTCAAGCTTTTCTACAGAGGCATTGCTGATGCTACTGAATCTGGGTCTAAGTTTAAACAGTTTATTGAAAGATGAGGAGTTTTTAGGGCATGAGCATCTGTGACAAATGTTGTATCTTTTCCCTTCTAAAAGGTCATCCCACTGTTCAGTGGTACAGCAATGATACCACATCCCTTCTACTTTTTTTTTCAGTAGACAAATCAACAATTTCAAATTTGAAGAAAATAGTGCCACTTACTGCTTGAAAACAAGACAAATAACAACATGAAATTGATGTCTAGAATTAAACCCAGGTCAGATGGAGCTTTTATTCCTCTTCCAATTCCCACCTCTTTCCTAGGCAAAGGGTTTTTGTGATTTTGCTGTGACTGTTTATCCTAAGTGGTATTGCTTGGATGCTACAGTATCAAGCAGCCTCTGAATAAGAACAAAACTGAAGAGAAATGACTTTTTACTTTAGAACACCATTGTAATTTAATGTAGACTTTGTTTATTCAACTGTAGACATTAGCTTGTTCATGCATAATGGTTTCCTTACACCATAGTGTTACGTGTAAGCTATTCATCTCGGTCATCTGTTCTTACAGCCTGGTGTAAGATGGTTCTGATGCTGGAAGAGGGAAGACAAGCCACTCATTATATCTTGAGGAATCCTCAGGAGCCAAATAACAAAGCTCCCTCATAGCATCAACTACTTCTGTGCTCCAGAGTTCTGATTTTAAAAGATAGTATCTTGCAGAGCTGCCAGATCATGACCCTTGGCAAGCATGAGCTTCTCCACATTTCCAAAATGACATGAGAAATAGAATTGGCTAAATTAACTACAGAACCTGCTTCCCCTTTCCTACATCTTCAAGTAATAGCAGTAAACATCATTAAGACCATTCACTTTTTAGCCAAATATTCAGTGTGACTAAAAGATACTTGATAGCAAAAAAAAAAGAAATCCTGGTAGATTAAATTCCAGACTGGATGCATATAATGTAGTAGTTCAGAAATTCACTGCCCTTCATTTCAGCCCCGTGTTGTACAAATCAAATTGCAAATGAAGCCTGCTTCTGTTAGAATGTGCCAACCATCTGATAGGGAGACCTTGGCTGGCTACTCCTCATGTGTCTTAAGGGGATATAAGAAATGAATATCTGTAATTTTTATTACTTTTTCAAAAGACCATTTTTTTTATGCCTTACAAAAACTACTTGATCAATTTTCATCTTAAATCAGTTATCACAGGGCCTTTTCTCTTTCTGCAGACTGTTAAGCTTTTGTCTCTCTGAATTTATCTCAATAATCTCAAAACCAAAAAACTCAGTGACCCATAACAAGATTCACTTTATTTCCTTTTAATGTTTCACTCTGTGTACAATTTGGGAATGCCTGCTTCTGAATGGAGCTGTGATTGAGAGCTGCTTAGGCTGGTCAGGGGCACACAGCAGAAAGCTGGTGGTACCTCTTCACTTCCAGCAAGCTCAGCACTTTTCCTTGCATCCAGACCCTAGGCTGCAGTTTCATTTTAAGTTCCTTTTGATGCCTGTATTGCTTGGACTTGTGTTGTAAAAGCCAACAAATAAACAGAAATGTGTGATGTTAATCTTGTACTGGACCCTTATCTGGCTGATGGTGCCCCACTGCAGGCTGTTAGTGATGGGGAGAGAGGGGCTGCAGGGGAAGGTGGGTGCTGTCCCTGCTGGCTGCACCCCTGACCAGTGAAGTGTGAAACTGTGGCTTTTGTGGCTCCAAATATTCTTGCTCTTCGTACTTTGAGTCTCAAAAAAAAATGTCTGACTTGGAAGTCAACACGATGCATACTGCACTGATTTATGTGCAGTCTTCATGAATGTGAATTAGCAGAATGATGACACAGATCTGTAGTTTTTATTGTCTATTTGTCAAATTTTTACTCTGCTTGTATCACAAAGAGAGGTTATTTGGTAAAACTCCCTTAATTTTTGAAATCTTATCATTTTAGAAAGAAATAGATCATTTCTATAAAGGGATTGTTACACTAATGATTAAATGGTTGCTTAGTGTTAAAAGTTTCCTCAAAGTGTGTGCCTTCCATATGCTAATGGCAAGCTGGTTAATATTATTTATTCCAGCCTACATGTTTTCTAGCACTATGAATTTGTAGGAAGAATTTTCTGTGCAGTATAGTGATGTGTATTCATAGCAAGTAATTCTTCAGTTTCCCATCATCTGATGGAACATGGCTCAAAGAGTTGTGTTTGCTTATTGTCCTGGTAATCCCTGTTTACTGGGTTTCTTACCCTGACTCCAGAAGCCTGGGTTATGAACAGGATTATGGGTCTAACCTTCAACCAAGCAGAGCTTGGTCCTTTAGGTGTTTTACACCAGGCTTCCAGGCACGAGGGGTTGAGTGAGAAGGGTCCACAGCAGGCAGAAGCAGTGAACAGCAGCACTACAGGAGAGGATGTCTCCCCAATGATTATCATAATTATCAAACTGTAATTTATCCAATTAGCCAATTCCATTAAACAGGTTCAACTGACTCTCTTTCTCCTGTCACGTTTTAATCTGTTTATATCTTGAATGAGTGAAGAATGTATTGTTTGACATGACAGCTTTCTTTGTGTGTAGCTATCTCTGTATTTCAATCCAGTGACTGACAAAAGATAGGAATGGGTCTTTTTGATGTAGCGTAGGAAATTATTTCCTGATTTGACATCCTAATTGATTGTGGATTTCTTATTATATTAAGGAATTTTATCTTGAATGGCTCAGCAAAGCACCAATGGCGCATTGCATCTGGAGGATAAAAAAGATGATGTCAGGATGAATCAAGAAAAGGAGAACTATATTAAGAATACTTTTCTGCGCTGTGATTATTACACATGGTTAATAATCTTTTGCCCTCTTGCATTACATTTAGCCCTGTCCCTCTGGTCTCTGAAGTGGCTTCAGAGCTTTGGTTTTTTTTTCAGATAGTGGCTTCTTCTTAAAGAGTTTTCAGATAGTGTCAGTTGAAAAATGTAAAGGGTGTTCATGAAAAAAGTTGACAATTTCCATTTTTTTCACTACAGAAATAGAAACGTGGTTTAAATCTTGAATTTTCCCCTCTCTTTTCAATGGCAAATGGAAATTAAGAGAGTTACAACTGTAAATGTAAGAGGGCAGATGGAAGCAAAGTGAAGGTTAATGGAGAAGGTCTTTACTAGTGAATCTTTACCAGCAAAGGAAAGATACTATGCAAAGAAAACTTCACTCTGCTTGGCTGAGAAAAATCTGGTTTAGTAGCATTACCTTAGGTCAAAGCTCTCTTCTGCATAATCTGGTCCATCCTGAACAACAGTTTTTCCTTAGACTGTGAAAAGTCCTAGCATCCTTCCATCTGACCAGAAAGCATTTTGTTGATGGGATGTGATGTACTGCTCTGGTAGGCTTTCACATGCCTGGTTTTGGCATCAATGCCCACCCCTGTGTCAGGCTGGCTGCTGAGCCTGGCTGAGTGAAAACCAGCTTGGCCCCAGCTCAGCCTGGCCCCTCAAACTTTGGTGCTGTTTAAGCTGGCATTGCCATCAGAAGAAATACTCGAGAAAATATGTCCTCAGCCTCAAAGAGAAGATGCAGCCAGTGTCTTCTACTGGTGGGAAGAAATAGTAATGGGGCTGGTGTAATGCAGGTGGAGGGGAGGCCCAGGTTCAGCACAACAGCTTCTTAAAAAATGAGAATAAATGAAGTGAATTGGTTCTTTTCACAGAGATTTTTCTTTAGGGAGAAACTTTCTCTGACTTCTGGAAGGAGCTGGATATTCCATCTCATTCCTGCATTTCGAGAAATGGAAAATACAGTGATGATGCTGCTGATTGTTTTCAAAATGAAACTGTCTGTAGTTATCTCTAGAGATAATAATCCCCTGCTGCTTTAGTGCCTCCTTGATTTCGTTCATATAACCCCGGGGAACGAGGCATCGCAAGGCTGCCTCAGCTCCCCTGCCCCACCTCCGCGTACCAGCGTCTCACCTCAGCTGTGTCTCAAATTGTACTTGCTGCACCAATTCTGTGAGGTTTTGCTGGGATGCTTTTGCTCTCTTGAGTTTTTTATGCTGGACCAAACCCTTGAATATAGCAATTTTTTTCTCTGTTGGTTTTAACTTTCTATTGGAAGGTAATAAGCTTTGACCCTCCGATTTGCGTCGCCCGTGAGACCCTCTGGGATGTCTCTGTGGTGGGGTCTTTGAGCACTCGGAGGACAGAACGGCCGTGACCTGGCACTCAGGTGTTCAGGTACCAGTGTGCAGCGTGGGTGTGAGTGGAGAGATGCTGCTGGATTCCTATTTTTCATTTACCTGAGTGCAAATGGCCACATGAAGGCTGATTCAGGATTTGTAGGCATATGTTATTTTTGCATATAGGAGCCTGGGTAAAGCAGTTTCTGATGTCTGATTTGACAACTCCTCCTCAAAGGCAGTTTAATGTTGCATATACCTTTTGATTTTTCTTATACTTTTCAATTGTTTAAATTCATTATTTACATTTTAATAATATAGAAAATGGAAAAGAAAGTGGAGAGAGGCTAAACATGGAAGTCTCTGTTGCTTGTAATGACACCAGGATCTAACCCAAGCTCCTTCCCAGTCTTGCACAGTTAAACTGTTTTGCGTGAGGTCTTTGGTTATTTATTTCAAGTGTGTCTCATGGTTAGCCCAGTTTGTGTGGTTTTGAATTTGATATCAGCAGAATGTGCTGAAAAAAAAATAATGTGTAGAGCTGCCTTTCAAAGGAAAGATTTTTTTTGATCCCCACAAATTCAGGTAAAAAAAGAAAGTGTCTCTGTTGACAGATTGGACACACATTTCTGATACTGGCAGTAGGAGACATAACACAGTGTGATGGACATTACATTAGCCAAATGTGCATCATTACCCCTCTTAGGGGCTGGGCCACCAGAGGATAACAATTTGCTGCTGCCACCAGCTGATGGAGTTGGTCCTTCAGCTGAAGTGATGGATGTCAGTAAAGCTGTGCTCACAGATTTCTACTGAGGCAATGTGTATGTGAAAATAAAAATGATGTGTAAAAGTGCAGCCATGTATAGGACAGGTTAGAGGACCTCTGGAATGAGATTTGTAGACTTGAGTTAGACCTTTTCTCTCCAAATTATGCAGTATAACACAGGTGAGTTTGGAGCCTAAATGTAACAGTGCTGCACTGGAAGAAGCTTTATCTCCAAATACCAAGTTAAGAGTTGAAAGAGTAATGTAGGGGACAGTTGTGAGGAGGAAACCCCCAGGGAGCCTGACGTGTCATCGTCTTAGGGTATGAAAAGCCACTGAGGGGTTAATCATCCCCCACTGCATATGAAATGACAACAAGCTCTTGGCAGCTTTCCCCATTCTTTATATAACACTTCCAAGCGCTGAAGCTTGTATCCTCCTAGTAATGCTTTTAATTTGTGCTGTGTTGGGGAGAGGCCAAGATTTAATCGAAATCATTAGAATGTCTTTGCTTGAAGTAGCTGAGGGCTTGTAGTGAGCTGGGGGAGGTTACTTCAGCATAATTAAAAGAAATACATAAGGTCATCATTGGTGTCTGAGCTATTCCAGACACCAGGTTCAAGGGGGAAAGGTTGAGTTTAATGACGACTCTGCTTAACTTAAGTAGGATGCTTGCATGGCCACATAGTTTTAGTAATTAAGCTTTGCCTTTTTCTCTTCCCACACACCTACCCAACTGGACTTTGTTTCTAGCTTTATCTCAGTACAGTAAAGATGGGCTTGAACCAAAGCCCAGGAGCCAGATTTCTCAGAGAGATTTGGGGCTTTGGGGGCTCTACTGCCTAGATCCAGATCTAAATTTTGCGGTTTATCTTTTATCTCTAAAATGAGATAAATTTCAGCGTGCCTACAAGTGTGCACATAAGAGAATGTGCTTATGCGTGTGAGAACATGTGTGTGTTTGTTTACAGTCTCAGCTGAGGTCTGGCTTTGAGTTTTGACTCTATTTAAATGGGACAATCAGAATGCTGGTGCTGTTGCTTTCGGTGTGGTGATGATGTCTCCGTATGGATTTTAGTCCTATATGTGCCTGAAAGGCAAGGCTATGCTCTGCATGTGCACACAGGAAAATAAACTGCCGAGGTAATTTTGAGGCACGATGCCCATGTTAATTGCTTGGTGTAAATTAGAAAATGCACCTTCTTTGTTGGTTGTACATTAAACTAAAAGGCACTCAAAGGAAAGTTAAAAAAAAATAACTAATTTCATATCTCTTGCACTGTGCAGCCCCGATGTTGTATTGACAGGGATGGAGGTGACTGGCAAGCGATGAATTTGTGTGAGAAACTGTCTTGAATGACTTTTTATGCCTACGTTTGAATACAGCCTCTTATAGCAGAGTAGGTTCAAATAATGAACTAATAGCGAATGTTAAAGATTTAGGGAATTGGCAGTGAACTTTTGACCCTGGGAATATAAGGAGGTTTGCTTTTCAGGAGAATTAGTCTAGCTGGGCTAATGGGTGCCAATAAGGGCTGTAAGCAGTGTGTCAGGGACCAAATCTTTTAATTAACCGCTGAGTGAAAAGTAGTTTGGGAAATGCAATAAGTCAGATTCAGGTCAGATCAAGCAGAATAATATGTGGGCAATGATCAAATTAACATACGAGGAAATGCAAGCTGAAAATCTCCAAACTTTCCTTATTAGACTGATAGAAAATGGGATTTACTTTGATTGCTGCAGGAAAACATTGCACCGACTCATTCTAGCACGGTTTAGACTGTCCTGGCCAGCATCATCTGCAGATGGAAAAGATTGAACTGGATTAAACTGGTGACATACCCCAGTCCAGCTTTGGAAGACAGTGTGACTTGTACTGTGGGCTGGCTGAGGAGCATCAGTTGTGCTCCGATGGCTTTGTTCAAGGCTGTGATGCCCACAAAGTTACAACAAGGATTAAACTGCTGGTATGCTACAGTGTCTTGTGTTTCTTGACAAGTAATATTGTCATTGAGCTTCTTTGCACTCTCAGTTTTTCTGAGTCAACTTCTGTCTGTTGCTCTGATGGTGGCACTGTAACTTCTCAGGGAACGGTTTGTCTTTTTGTCCCATGCTTGTCCTCTACCCATCACAGCTGTCTCCTGGTTTGGGACTTGAGTTCCACCAAACATTAACACGACGTGGAGAATCCCATTCAGTATTGTCCTGTAGATGTAAGGATCTCAATTTTAATTATACCTTATTAACAAAATGAGTAGGATCAGAACTACATCTAGAGAATTGAGAAGGTAAACCAGCACCTGTCAGTGTATCATTATAGAGTAAGGTTTGAATTATTAGTTTAGTTCATGTCTAATAGGATTTTAATCCTATTCTGATTGTTCTCTGTGCACATCAGGAAGTATGGTTTTAAAGAAGGCCAATGCCTTAAAGCATGGTACAGAGAGCTTTGAAATTAATGGAAAAACTCCAACTAAGCTTAGTGGGCTTTGAGTCAATCAGTTTTGAGTCTTTTTCTACCAACACTAAAATTTAAATATGCTTTGAAAACTTTGACTGTGGGTCCTTAATTTTGCAAGGATCATTATCAACAATGACAGTGTGGTATCTGATCTGCCAAATAACTTCTTCAAACCTCTGCTTATGTCTCAGCCGTTACTAACTACTTCAGTCATTCACTTAATTGGCAGTGCACTAACTTCATTGTTACATGCCTTGCAAAGTAGTGAGGAATTCCATAAGATCAGAAACAGCTTCCCAACGCTCCATTGTGTTTCTCTCTTGCTTCCTGACTGGCTTGATGGTTGCAGTGTTTAGCTAGAATAATATTTTCTTCCTTCATAATTGTTGCAGGGAAAATCAAAAGGCTAAATTGCATTCACTGACTTAAAATCAGTCCTGCTGTCAACTACGATGCATGTTTAATTGTTCTGTCTCTATGTTGTTGGGCTGGAACAGTTTCAAACACTCTACCAATCATCAGTGGAAAAAAAAAATCATTAGAAAATCAATTTTTGCTTAATTGAAGATGCTTCTTCCAAATGGGAATGAAGTAAGATTTATAACCTCAGATTCACTGACTGTATAATGATGGCACTTGAGCTTGTCAGGGTTTTCATTTGGGAGCCGTGGCACGGGCAGCATTTACTTTTTCCACCTGCAGTGGGTCAACACAGCGTGGGCCCTGGGGAGCAAAGGGCTATGGGTATGTACGAGGTGGAGCACAGGAGGCCGTGTTTACAGATAAGGGAGGAGAAAAAGGCTTTATACAGGGAGGAAGTAAAGTAGTAGATGGGAATTTCAAATGAGATTTTTATTTATACATTTCTTTTGGATGCTGTGGAAATTGCAATGAGCGACCCATGGAGACATCCCTTTGGCGCCTGGCTACTGATGCCAATGTTGATAAATCCTGCATCCCAGAGCCCCTTGGGGAGTTTGTTCTCTGCTCCCAGTACAAGGGCTCCCAAAGGTAAAATCCTGCCTCCGCTGAAGACAATGCAAGCTTTGCCACTGATTTCAGTAGGGTCACAATTTCACTTCATCTCTTTTAAGAAACTTGTAGCCTAATTTTCTTCTGTTGAAAATTGAGCAAATGTACTGAATCATGATGCAGTTAAATGGCAGCAGGCAAGGAAAGGATAGGAAAATGGAAAACTGTATGAAAATCATACTTATGATTATAGTCCCTTCCCCCTTCCTGGTTTCTCCTGCTGTGCTGAGAAAATGCAGCACCATTCTCCGTTAAGTTCAAAATGAGTAGAAGAGGGAGTCATGGTGTAAATATCAAGCATAGCTAAAAATGAATTTACCAAAGTTCAATAAACATAAAAATGATGAATTTAGATGTCATGTAATTAACTCAGAATTACACGAGCAATAACCAAGTAATTACACCTTTAATAATGCATTAAAGTTGTCAGCAATACTTAGTCATTCAACTAGAATTTAACAAGATAGCCTATAGCAAGTTACAGTAATTAGATATCACCACTGAAAACATTGACAGTTCCCAATTGATACCTTTTATAATAAAGTTAAATGCCAAACATTTCATTTGAGTGGATAAAGGAATAATATTAGCTGTGTTGAAGACCCTACTGCCTCCTCTTATAAATTGCATGCAGGTATAAAAAAGCAGCAACAACAAAACCGTAAGAAGAAAGCAAAATGTATACCAGCTAAAGCCATCCATCATTTACACAGATTTGGTTTAAGTTCTCACTCCTGTGATTTAAATTACAACCTAGGAGAGTCTGCTCCCTGGCAGGTCTGGCAGCAGCAGTGGAGAGAGGGAGGGGGAAGAGAAAACTTCGTGAAACCGGGAAAGAGAACAACAATTGCATCATGTGGAGGACGTAGGTCTTCAGTGTGAATCAGGCACGTTGCAGCCTTTGCGAGAGTGAAGCAGGAAAAATAAACAAGCCCAGGAGTTTGGAAATTAGATATTAAGGCAGGACTTGGGCTTGCTAACATCTAAATCAGATTGTTTAGACTACAGGAGAAAGGGGGTTTTGAGGCAGAGCTGCGCTAGAATTGCAACTATGTGTTTACTTGCTGTTTCCAAATGTGGGAGATATTTCTGCTGGTTTTATGCTGTCCAGTCTATGTGCTTGGAAAATAATTCTTTTTCTTTATTTTTTTGTCTTGTAGCCAGAAAAAAAAAGTAGTTTATGCTGGGAGAAACTGAAAGAATAATGTAAAAAATTCAATTTAAAGAATAATATATTTGGGGTAAACTCAAAATGTAGTTTTTCTGAAATGAAAATGTCTTTGTTTGTTTTTGTTATGTTGAAAAAAAACCCTTTAAACCATTTTCTTATTTACAGCAACTGCTCCCATTTTGGGCCTGAATTCACAAATATTTTTGTTTTTCTAAAGTTCATCTTGTCAGAAAATTTCTTGAGGGAGAAAGTATGCAATCCTATTCTGGGTATGTCCTGGAATCTCTGATGCTCAGTGGAACCATCTGTACTTTAAACAAAGCTAAGCGGAGCTGAGTGCTGTCGGTGTGGAACAGTAGAGATCAGCTGGAGTGATCACACACAGCCTTTGTCATTTTCTTTTTTTCATCTGTATAATTACAAGTCTTAGCAGGCTGCATGCTGAGCTATGTCTGATTGTCAATAAGACCTCTCTTGATTGCATCTTATATAAATATTCCATGTCAATCTGTAGGATGCAATCCCAAGGTCCAAACAACTGTACCTTAATCTGCAGATGCAGATCCTGGCCTTTTTTGCTACTCTGATAATCAAATTATTTCCTAAAAACATCAGATCCCAGCCACCCAGTGGTTAATTCCCCTCCACCTTTAATGCAACTCCTCTGCTCTGATGTATGGTGGCTCTGCTGAGCCCTTCTTTGCACATACACAAGATTATTCATGAAAATGAAACTACTGCATTTATGTTTACATGATTCTCAGCCAGTTGCGTGGCAACTGGAATTGTCTTTACTTTTATGCATATTAAAGCACTCAATAGATACCTTTTCAATAATTAATTGGTAATGAATGTAGAGGCTGTAGGATGCTTTATCCAATGTCTTTAGGCTTTTTCCAGTGGCTAAAGTGGCTAAAAGAGCCTTGTTTTTCTGCATTAGGACTCCTTTACCAGGAGCTGCCATGCACTGTTCTCAAAAATACCAGGCAGTAAACAAAGCCCTGGAGGAGCTGACTGACCTGAAGAGCATCGAGGCCACCCGAGTGTGTGTGTTTGCAATGCACGGGACAGAAACTGTGTCTGCAGAGCAGGCGGCAGAATCTGTGGTGTGAAGGTAGACAGCAGCAATTTTCGATCCATTTTCAACACCTCTGATGCTCTTGGCACTTGCCCTGAGTGCTGTGTCTCTCTTTGGAGAGCCCTGGTTGGCTCCTTCAGTGTGCAGCTTTCTCTTCAAAGTGGTCACCATCACAACAGCAATGCTGTGGCTTGAAATCTTGGCAGGACTTACTCTCCTCTCTTGGTAGACTATGAATTTAGCTCAACTGCATAGAGAAAGGGAATATCTGTAGACAGTGTAAATACTTCTCTTATTCCTTCCTGCTTTTTTACATGGTCTGCTCTAGGAAAAAAAAAAGAGAAAAGGTCATCTCAGCTGTGACTGAACTTCCCCATTTAACAGCATCACTTTGACAATTTCACCTCCCCATCATATCTCTGGGCTTCTCTTGATAGAGAACTGGGTTCCAAAAACTGCACTGGCTGGTGCTGGCCACCCTGTCCTCTGTACTGGAAATGTGAACGGGACTTTTCCTAAAGAGAAGGTGAGGGGTCAAATCTCTGTTTACTGCATGGTTTTTATCATTGTTAAGATGGAGTAAGAGGGTTCTTCACTCTCATAATGAGTTTCTTCTAACTCATTTGATTAGAACTCAGCACTGATGGGTTCTCATGCTATGTAGAAAAACTGAATACGTGTTTGTTTGGCCTTGTTCTTGTTAGTAGCAGCTCTATATGGATGTTTGTGTAACTGAGCTCCTCAGTGAGGTCACGTACGACGTTGCTTCTCCCTTTGTCTGGAAAATATCAGGAGTTTCACTGTCACCACTTTGTCCCAGTGTCTGCTCCCGTAGCTATGCATGTTAAGAATGGATGCACAGCAGTGTCCTCGCCGACCCTCTGTCTTAAAGGTATTTTCCTGGTGCTCCTTCCTTACTGTCACCACTCATGTAATAAATTAAGTCAATCTTGCTGCTTTGTTTACAAGACTACACACGTCTGTGCATTTATATATGTAATGCACAAGGACCAGGTTGCTGCCATGAAGGCTGTTCCACAGACCATGACTTTTGTCATTCAAAGTTACTGGACATGAGGCATTCCCAGCAGCTGGGATGGGAACTGGCCCAGCGTGTCCCTGTATGTGTTCATGCAGTTCCTCAGGTGGGTGCACGGTTACCATGGCTGCAAGATGCAATCATGGCAAGTCATATAAATGAAGGATACTATTGATTGTTCATTTTTGCACACACCATTACACGCACACACTTCTGAAAATAAGGCTCGGGGCATAATTGGTTGCCAATGGAGCTTCACCAAGTTGGCTGCATACATTTGGTTTCCCTTATTTTTACATTTTAGGGAGCTATTCCTGCTGATTCTCAGAACCTGTCTTAAGGCTTTGAATTTCCACCTAGTTTTGTCTCTCTCTCTTCGCTTGTTATGCACTTAATATAGATGATGTGTTTAACCTTTCAGAAATGCTGGTTGTGTTCTGCTTTATCTCTACGAAATAAGGAATTAAGTGTTCCCCAACAGACTTCCCAGTTTGTTCCCAGAAACAAAAGTATAAGAGTGTGTTGAAAGCCCAAGACAAGAAATCTGTGGAGGCAGATCTGACAAAGACGTGACGGGTGTACTGCTGAACAAGTTGCTGGGGAAGAATCATACAAACCCTGCCTTCAGATCCAAAGATTACCCAGTGTATTGAGGACTCTCACTATTGATCCTGAGGATGGGCAGCTGCTGTGGGTGCTTTCCTGGGCTCTCCACCAATATGAGCAACCTCACACTGCTGAGCACAGAGGAGGCACCTGTGTTGTCCCAGGCTGCCAACTAATGAAGTGACAATGGGGTGTGATAACTCACCAGCCAGTGCTGGATTATACAGAGTCACTGCAGCCCATTAACACTTCGTAAAAATCCTGTATGGCTCAGCTTCCCTGAACCTGAAAGGCATTAGAATAAGGACTAAAAAGCTGAAGCCCATATGAAGTCACAAGTGTTCTTAGGATGGCAAAACTAGAGGCGCTTTGACATTTGTGGGGTTTTTTTGGTTTTGTTTTTTTTTTGAGACAGTTTGATACTGGGGGACATCTGTCTAAACACTTTTCTAGTGGAATGTCCAGCATGTTGTATATTGGGGTTCATCTGATAGCAGATCCTCTGGGCTGCTACTGGGTGTCCTGCTCATCTTCTCTGGTGTAGACAGGCGAAAGGGCTACAGTGAATTGTCACCTCAGTTTTATTGTACTGTTTCAGCTTTCCTGGAGCATGTGGAGTCTGGCCTGTCCTTGAAAGACTTGATCCTGCAATGGGTCTGTACCTCATTTGCTTCCCCACTGAATTTCCTTTAACCATCACTTCAGGGTCATAGCACTTCAGTTACTTACAGTACAGTTACTGAAGAAAGGCTGCTCTGATCTGTTTCTGCTGTTGCTGAAAGGAGGAATAGGTTCCTCAGAAATGTGTGTTTGGGACTAGATAGCTGCTAGCTTCTGAGATGGTGAGCTCCAATATCTCAGAGAAAGGCCCCATGAGCAGCAGATCTGGTGCAAAGGTAGGGTTGGAGTGGGGAAAATGGGAAGAGAGTAAAATTCCTGCCCTTTTAGTGAGAGTGGGGCATGAGATTTTTGTGGAGCACCTGAGTAAGGTCATGCGCAGACCTCTCTCTAACTCTGGCAGGCAATCTTTGCTCTAGGTTCTGTAAGCTCTTGGTTCCATCCTTTTCTTGTAGTAGTAATTCTGTTAAATAATTCTCTCTTAAATATGTTGTTAAACTAATAGGTTGTTCACTTGGAAATAAGCACAAGTAACATCTCTTCTGATTCCTACCTGTGGGCTACTCACAGCTGTACCCTGGGGGCTGCAGTGCCACAGAGGAACACTGTGGTGGTTGTACTGGGAAATGTCTCATCCCCCAGTCTGCTGCTTTGTTTCCAGGTGTTTGCTGCAGTGTGCTGACCCTTTGACTCTTGGAGATCCATCTGTGTGACTGTGTGGTGAGTGAGGTGAGCAAACATATTTGAGCTGAAAATACCCCTGCGAGAAGGGTTTGGGTTTAGTCCATATGAATTAGTTGCAGGCAATTAAAGAGTCAACATGAAGAAGGGAATGATCCAAAGGAATTAAGAGGTAAATGGGGAAAGAATGCCCTAAATAAGGCATTCCACCACTTGTATCACTGCAGTCGTGAAAATGGTGTATAGAAGAGTTTCTTGAGAGCTACAAAAGTTAGTCCATAATTTCTGTCCTATATTAACTGTATTGTAGCTGCTGCATAAATTATCCTTTAGTGATGTTCACCGTATAATAACCTAGATAGATAGATACACCTTAACTATTATCTTTCCCAAATGGTGCAGGAGCAGTGGACCGGTGCATTACAACACAATGGCCAGCAATCATGCTGCACGTGTTTCATCTGAAAGGGTCTGGGGAATATATTTCTCATACTGCCTTCTTGCCACAAAATTTTCCAATGACTTATTTAAGACCTAATGAAAAAGACCAAAAGGCTGTAATACACTAGAGGAAGAGAGCAGGAGAGATCAAAGTCGTCAGCAGTGTCCTGAAGTCTGGGAGCCGCAGGTCACTTGCTGAAATTCCCAGGTAATCCTGGGATGCTGACAGTGCAGTCAAAAAGCCTCCAGTGATCGCTGTCAACATGGCTTGGAGGAAAGCTCTTTCCTTCTTAATGCAGTATCTTGTGATGGGCTGACTTCTGTGTACCCAAGCAGGATATACCAGCCAAGAACCAGTGCCTCTAATGTCACTGTGGGTCCTGATGTGCCCCCCATGTTGTCCTGTTTCTGGTTATGGCTATCTTCAGTGAGAAAACAGTAAAAATACTCAATATTTTCCCATCATTTTGATATATAAGCTCTTTGTGATCCTTGCAGTAAACTAGTGGAGGCACTGAAATATGGGATTAACACAACGTAAAGATGAGGTGGGCTGTGTGCTGTGAAAAGATTTGAAGTAACATATTTATGATGTCTTTATTGAAAGTATTAACCTTTGGTGACAGAATGAGGGAACACGAAGTTAAGGTGACCTAGCTGGTTTATAGCTACGGGAGTGCACATTTTGTGCAGATATGTCTGTTTCAGATAGCAATGGGAGTTTTCAGTGTCCACCAAAATCTCCATTTCAGTCTTTGTTTTATTGAAGCCCTGACTCAGCAGATCCCTTCAGCATCGTTTTGCTTTCAATTACATTAAGCACAAATTGGCTTAAATGTTTTGGACTCGCCAGTTTGATTCCAAGTGAGATAGAAAACGGTAAAATTTAGAAGATGGAACCAATAGGTTCACTAATCCCCTGATGTTCTTGGTGCCAAGATGTGTTTCAAGTCTGGCCCATGTGCAAAAGATCCTCTTCCCTTTTTATAGTTCATTTAGTCAGGGGTGTCTTTGACAGAAACCAGCAAAATATCCTGGAATTACCTAACGTGCTCCAAGTGATTGTCCAATGGTTTTTGTAGCGTTCCCATGCAGAGGTTATATAAAAATGTTCTGTTGCTATGTGAACTGGAGGTTTGTTTTGATGTAGCATCAATACCCAGGAGGGGAGAAGGGGGNAGGGGGGGGGGGGGGGGAGTGGCGAGAAAGGAGAAGACAAGACACTGGCATAGTGCCAATCTCTGGAGTTTTTTGCGATGATAAATGGTTCACAAGGAGTCAGCATGACCCGCCAAGTAAACCCAAATGCTCTCAAAGAGCCATGGGCTTCAGATACTGCTGACAGACAAGTACTCCTTATCAGCTTTTTTGTTTAAACATACACGCAGAGCGTGCACACGTAGGAGATCTGCTCGAGCGAGGGAGAAGGCCTGCCAGCAAAGTGGACTGCACTGGCAGATAATGTCCACCCACATCTCCAGGTCTGATATTTTTTTATCCGCCCCCC
>VWZY01005335.1:102406-117143 GCA_013399075.1 Chloroceryle aenea
TTTTTTAGCCCCCCCCCCCCCCCCCTTCTGACTTCTTTGTGTTTCCCTTCAGCACAAGGCAGAGGTCACAGTAGATACCTTCTGCTGATGCTTGCAAAGGATGAGTTGCAGGGTACAGCACAGACCCTGTTGGCTTCTAAATTTCAAAAATTTTGTCTGAGGGCTCCTGTTTCTGTTGTACCTACTTCAGAGGTAGAGCTTCTCTTTGTTTGGTTTGGATTTTGTTTGTCTTGGGGTTTTTTTGTGTGTTTTGGTTTTTTTTGCTTTTACTCAGGTGAGAGGCTTGGGGATTACAGCTTTGAAAATAGAGATCATATGTAATTCTTTTTTGTTGTTGGTGGTTTTCCCCTTATCCTTTCTTTCCTAGAAATAATCAGTTGTGTTCTGATGGGCAGGTGAAGACATGAGCTCAGTGGTGGTTCAGGGAATGTTTGTGCACCCTTTAGAAACCCTGACTGGTTTTATGGCAGTCTGGCTGTACCTGTGGCCCCCGTAGTGCATCGAGCACCAGTTGGTGACAGGGACTGTAATGGCACAATTTACACTCGCAGGAAACAACTACAGGACGACCAAAGATAGGATTTACATGAAAAAAGTATTCTCTGGCAGAACAGGCTTAGGGAATTGACCAAGCCCAAGAAGAAAACTCTTTGTTTCCAGTTACTCTTAAAGGGAAATATTGAGGCAAAGGAAAATCTTCAGGATACTATTCAAAAGTATGAAGATGTTTTAGGAATACCCTGCCTTCAGCTGAAGCAGAAACAATCAAATCCTCTAAAAGGAACAAGATAGACTGAGAAATTAAAGATGTAAGCCAGAGAGAAAAGATAAAGGGGTTGAATCATGAGTCTTCCACTGTTTGGGTGAGTTGAATGATCTCTCTTATCTACTTTCCCTGTGTATACAAAGGGCAGGCGACGGGGGAAATAAGAAGGACATTATGAAGCATAAGTAGTCACAGGATATTTGAAAACACGAAGTGTTTTATTGGCAACTGTGAGCAGAGTGGATTAAATAGGTGCTTTCATGAGGAGCTGAGTTAAATGATCTGCAAGTCAGGAGCTGTGAAGATGGAACTTGGTGTTGGCAGGTCTAAGTCTGGTGGTGAGCTGGCAGGAGACAGTTCTTAGGGGAGCGAAGGGAGCAGAAGAAACACTTGGACCAAGCTGTGTCGAGTGTCCCTGACACAGCTTCGAGTGAGCGGCAGCGTCTGTGCTGTGCAGCGAAGCATTGGGAAGAAATACTGGTGTGGGCTTCAGGAGTGGTGTAGCTACATTAGCTTTGTGCCTGAGATGAATAGCTCGGGAAGCCAGTGGGGCCGATTAGCACCACGCTGGCTGGTGAGTCTCTTCTCTTTCTGCACTGGAATTAGCTTGGTCTGTGTTAGTGCGGGATTTCTGTGCTGCGCTTTGCTGTAAGGTGTTGATGAGCCCTGAGGGTCTGACTATGAACTTATTTGATCAAGCTCTGTGGTTCCCATAAAGCACATGGCATTAATGGAATAATAGGTTATGGCAAGCACAACGCAGACACAAGTTAACACAGCCATACCTGGCTTTCAGCTTGACTGACTTCGTCGTGACGCTTTATTTATCACTTTCTGCATCTGTAAAATGAGGAGAGATGTCAGTAGGTATCCTCAGTATCACCTTTCTGTTCCGACTGGAGAGAAATGAGAA
Source organism: Chloroceryle aenea (assembly GCA_013399075.1). Taxonomy (NCBI): domain Eukaryota; kingdom Metazoa; phylum Chordata; class Aves; order Coraciiformes; family Cerylidae; genus Chloroceryle; species Chloroceryle aenea. The sequence continues at coordinate 104,086 of VWZY01005335.1, forward strand.
TCAGATAGTGGAGAGGAGAGTCTAGGAGATAAGTTGACACAAGTGGGTGAGGCTTCTGGGGATGATGAGGTGGATTATCTGCTGGGGTAACCAATTGCTCCTTCTCTATTTTGTTATTGTGGCCATCAGTGTAAAGACCCAATATCTGCCATATACATTTGGCTTTGTGTGTGTGAGTTAAATAGATAGAAGATAAAATTGGAGCCAAGAGCTAGCCCGGAGGCAGGCACATTCTGATGCAGAATTTGATAAGAAGGGGATTTGAGCATTCCCTGTGGCACCACAGGTAACCTGTCCCGCTGCCGCTGAGGCAGCATGGACTGTTTCCCCCCAATTTCCAGGAGACAAAAGAAATAAAATACTCTGTCAAAGCCCAAGTTCCTCTGGGCAGCAGATGAGGAGGATTTTGGAGTTCTCCTCTATCTTCTCTTGGTTTGAGTGTTTTTTTTTTTTTTTCTATCCTGTGTTTGCACTTTAAGAAATTGTCATGGTGGGGAAGAAGGCAAACAAAAGTTGACTTTTGTTAAGCGGCTGAGACTTGGCAGTTGTGTGGAGGTCACGGTGCTCAGTCAGTGTCAGCCTCCATTCCCCAGAGTTGTATCCTGTAATGTATTTATTTATCATTACAGACGGCCAAATTTTTTTTTCTCCCCTTTCAGTTTGTTCTGTCCAAGGCCGCAGGGTTCCGACAGAGATCAACAGCATTCCCGCAGTGATGAAGCAGCTCGTCAAAAGCTGAATTAGATGTTAAATCTTTCTGAAGTGGGGAGGAGGTGGAAGGAGGGGAATCACATTGTGCTAAGAATTTATCATGTGTTGTTTCCTGTGAGATAATGTATAGGAGAAGATTTGTTATGGTGCAAGTTTCAAACTGCTGTTTCAGGGCTACAGTGTCTGCCAAGCTTATGATGTATTTGATCTTTTCTGAAAGTCCTTCTTTTCCTTTTCTACCTTTTGTTAAGTGGTCTGTCTTCCAGGTAGGTAAATATTTAAAACATTACACCTACTGAAAAATGCACAGGTAAGGACCAGAATTTGCATGGATAAGAGTAATGAGCAGAAATCCACTAGATTATCCTGGGAGATTCGGTGAAGTTCCAGTTCCTGGACGGAAGGTTAGACAGGCCAGTTGTCTCTTAGCTTTGCAGTTGGACATACTAGACCAGTTGTGTACATGTAACTTTTTGCAAAAACTCTTAGGAATTTTGGTTAGACCTTGAGGAAAACAAGAGCTTGCTTTTCAGAGGTGTGGCATATGCCCAGCATTACTTAAAGCCAAAAAGAGCAATGGCTTGATGGTGCTTCTGAAAAAGTATTGACCCATTCTGCATCAGTCACCATCTTTTATGGTGTAGGTCACTGTCTTGAGCTTGTGCATTTGTAGTGGAAATAGTCTTTGTTGTCTTCCTTGTCTCATCACACTCCTTTTTTCCTCTGTAGGAAGTCTCATAGTTGCTTTTGTTTTGTGATATAATAGTGTTTGCTGCTATCTTGAAAGTGGCCCATTAGTAAGGTACTCATGTACCTTACTAATAAGTGCACTTTTCCATCTAAATTAAGAAGGGAAAAGTAGTAGAGTTCTGGTTTGGTGGTGGGTTTTTTTTTTCCTTCTCTCTCATCCACTGAATAAATATGCTGGTTTAAGAACCTTTTGGGTAAAATAGTTTTGCTCCAATTCTTCAATAAAATGTCAAGTGTAGTGATAGATGAACTGGCAATCCTGAAGTTTACTTAACAGTGTTTTGTTCTCAGTATCTAGGTCAAGATATTTCTGGTTTGCTTGGATCAGACAAAATTTCCACAGATCTTAAATAACACTGTTAATATTATAAGTGGTACGGTTATCGGGCAGGAAGGAAGCTTATTGATCAGCAGGATAAGCACTGTGTATATATGAGCCATCTTTTCCTGCCTGGCTGTAATGAATCTGAAGACCAAAAGCAGGCATGGCAAGTGCCCTTTGCTGAGGGTGTGGGAAGGAGGTTTGTAATGTACCCATCTCCCTGTCTTTGCTCCTTGCGTGGTCGTCTTCACTAGAGGTGCCAGATTAAACTTTGATGCAACTTTTGCAGAAAGCAGTCCTGGAAGTAAGTGCTACTGATTACTTTGCAGAGGAGGGAATGAGATGTACAAGGAATGTCACCAGTTCACCCACTCTTGAGTTAATTTGGACCTTGACTTTTGACTTGAACCCAATCTACTTGCTGTCAAAAGTGCTGGTTTTGCCTCTGGACTGGGTCAGAAGGCTTGTCAGATGCTGGTTCCCTGCACCTGAGTGTCCTTATGGGGAAAGGATGTGTTTTCTGAGCTTAGTGACTTGAACCAGTCATGAGAGATACCAAATGTGTCATGAGTGAGCAATGACTTTGGCACTGCAACCACTAACTTCATCCAGGGTTTGGGACATCAGTCAGCTACCCAAGTTGCCTGAGTGCAAGTGACTTAAGGTCAAATCTTGTCTCTTTGAGGGGAAAAAAAAAAAGTTTGTCCATCTTTCCTTTTTGGAGGTTTGTGATGTTGCCAGAGAAATCCCAAGTGACCTGCCTTTGCTTAAGCAGAAAAGTACCTAAGCTGTGACATCATCCTTCTTAAGAATGGCTCCCATCTTTCACAGAAAACAACTTGTAGAAGAGTAGCAGAAATTCCTGAGTGAGCTTCACAGTCATGAGATGAAAGATAAAATCATGATGTTTCCTCTGCCCATTCACTCACTGAAATTTGATGTCTTTCTGCAAAGTAGCTAAGTTTTGACAAGAGCAGTGGAGAGCACCTACAAGAAGAGCAGGCAGCTAGGGAATTGCAGCATCATTCTGTGACACGGGAGATGTTTATTTGAAGTCCTCTGGTTGAGAAGTGGAGATTCTACTGGAGTGCAGGAGCTGCTGAGGGAAGCAGCAGTGGCATCTGCATTGTGTGATTTGGTCTGACAGGAGGCCCAGGCAGTCTGCTCTGGGAGGAGCATGCCCAGCCTAGGAGTGCTTGACACTCACCCGAAGGTCCTGTGAGAAGTTTAAGCAGATGAAAGCCTGTTTTGTAGAGTCCAAGCAGGGCTCTCTGTGCATCCCAGCTCAGGAGGTGACGGGAGCAGATGCTGAGCTGTGTAGGTTTTGCTACTGCTGTCAGCAAAGATGGGAGAGGAGTCAGGGATTAGACACATCACCTCTTCCAGTGAAGGTGCCCAAAAGGCGAGTTGTGCAAGGTGGCTGAGCTGCTCCAACAGCTCACTGCTTCCTGAAGAGGGAAGTCTCTTTGACACCCAGCTCTTTGTTAGATCTTTGCTGAACCAGTTTCCTGTGCTGACTGCAGCAAGGGTGAGCTATTGGAGCAAGTATCTGGTGACACTTGGTCCTGTCAGGTGTTTGCAGAAGTTCACAATGAAGCAGAAGATTGAATCCTTGCACTTGGGGTACTATGCTAGCACCTTCTCTGCCAAGCAAGAGAAACTTCCTGTCCCACTTCCCTGTTTACAGCTTCTGAAGGATCTGGAAGAAATTACAAGAGTGATGGTTATGAGAGGGGCCGTGCTCCAGACTGGCAAGGTTGGTTCTGTTACCACATTACTTCTTCCTAGCAAAATGGACGTGCCTGTGGTACTCCCTGACCACCCTGAGCTCTCGTGTTGACTCTGGTAAGTGTGTCTAAATGGGAGAATGAACATCATACAGCAAATAACAGTTTAGTTTTCATCTGTTTTTTGTAGAAGGCCTTTGTTTCATGCTGGAAGATGCCTCTGCAGCCCCCTTAGATAGGAGTGTTGCTGAATTGCTTTCCCTAATTCTTCATTTGCCTCATATTCCTTTATGTTTCATCAAGCTGTCCAGACTGTGTTTTGCAGAGGATCTGATCCTCACTCTGACACTGCAGGTCACATAGCAAAGCCCCCTGCTGAAGCAGACACCGTAATATGCTTCCAGTGCACAGAAATCCAGTAGAAAAGTGACATGATGAAAGATAAGCTGTGTTAAACAAAGACGTTTTTCATGTATCACACCAAAAGATGGTGTATTTCATAACACAGCTGAGCACACTTCATCAGAATCCCAGGGAAGAAGTGGACCTGCTAAAAGAATAACATTTTGGTGCCAGGGAAGTTATGCATTTAATAGATCTCCCCTGTATTTTGCAGAGAGATTTGCGGCTATGTTCAGCCTTGGCTAAAATGTAATGGCAACATGTTGTAGGAGCCAGTTCTCCTTAGGGCTTCCTATTGCAACAATGGAGCTATAAAAGATGTTATTGAAGTGGTAGGTGTCAGAAGGCAAGCAGGATGTAATTCCAATTGGGAGGTGCTTTTGATTAATCGTCCCATTTAAATGCTGAGCTGTCGAGGAGAAAAGCCGGTCAGGTTGCTCTTTAAACACTTGAAGGGGAAGAATTTGGATGGTGCACTGCATGCCTGGTTGCAATGGATCCTGCTCCTTTTCCAGATCCACTCTGGCTGGAGCAGAAACTCAAGGAGCGAGTTTGTTTTCCTGCACACAGCCTCCACGTACCGCTGGCAGCTGCTGAGGTGATTCATGGCTCACTGAGGGGCAGGGCGGATGGATGGGACAGGCATTGCTGCTCTTTGCTCAACCTGTCTCCTGCTGGCACCTCTTGCCCAGGAGAAACCTCAGCTTGGCGTTTTTAATGGAAACCTTTCCCAACATCATCAGCCTCTAGTGAGAAAAAATGAATGTGGTGTTTTGTGTTTGCATAGAGGATTTGGAAAATACAACCTACGGTGTGTCCGAGAATGACCGTTCTTTGCAACCTTTTTTATGGGCACTTCCTTTCTGCAGCATTCAAAAGAGTGTTATTTTTGTAACTACTTTGGAAGGGGTCTTTCTGTAGCAGAGCTGAAATTGTCTCTAATCTGATTAAAAGTCTCATGTCTTCTGACTACCTGAGGAGAAAAGCAAGTTTTATAAATATGTGCCTCCCTTTTCTGCCCTTGCCTCCCCACATCTACCTGTGTCCACTCCAAAAGGAGGTTGAAAGGGAAGAGGATGGCTGAGTGGGACAGTGAATAGTGTTGGCAGCAGAGGAGTTGTGCCAGCAGCAGGAGGACAGAATTTGGTCTGAAGGGCCCTTCTACCTTGCAGTAGAAAAGCCCGATAGGGATTTGGCTTTGAAGTCAGTAGGTTGGTTTTCTTTTCCCTCTCCTATTTTTGGAGTCATAAATTTACTGTCTTCTGTCTGTGGAAGGAGAAACTGTTTGAATACAACTACTTTGTAATGTATGAGAGTGGTAGACCTCCCTGGGCTGGGAGGGCTGGCTGGGGCTCACACGGAGCATGTGGAGGGGACCATCGGGCAGCTGTGGGGCTGTAGAGCGCTCTCCGTGTGCGGGGAGTGACGAGTGGGAGTTTTCACCATCAGCACTTCACGTTGGTGCTCCGGGGCCCACGCTGTGTCTGCGGGCTCACGGGGGAGGCTAAAATAGATTCTTGGCATGAGGTCTTGGATCTTGGATCCTCTTTGCTTAATAGCTTGCTCTGCCTCTCTAGTGATACCCCTGCAGCTGCAAGCCACAGAGCTGTTTTGGCTGAAGTCCTCTTGGTTTAAAGGGGAGAATATCGGATAGATCTCCTCAGCAGGAGCATGACTGAATGCTCTCTTTCCACTCCAGCCTGGGAGAGTCCCAGTTCTGCTGGCCTGAGGGACACATCTCCTCATGTCCCAGGCTTTGGAGAGGAGAGAAATAGTGTGTGCAGAACTTTTCAGTTTATACAGAAAGATTTGAGCGCTCTGGCCAGGAGGCTTTTTTGTGCCTTCAGCTTTTGGAAGTTGCCGAGTTTATTTTTGCCTGTGAGATGGCCTGTCTGTGGTGTGTGTTTTTTTTTTTTTTCCCGTGTGTGTTTCTTTTATTGTTTTGTTTTTGTTTTTTTTTTGTTTGTTTTTTTTTTTTTAATATATGGCAAAGGTGGCTAGAGTCCTGGATAGACACTTTTTAATATTTCATATGAACCTAAACAAATACATTAAATAAAGGTCCTTTCACCTCCAGGTTGGTGGTTCAAATCCAGTCGTGCTTGGGAGTAGAACTGTTCAAGCAGTAAAAATAAAACATCTCCTGATTTATGAATAAAAGTGTCAAGTTTTGACTTGTTCTGATTACTGGCATCGCATTAGTTGTGAACATTCAGACAACTGCCAGAAATTCATGAAACGCGTTTGTGAATCCCAGAAGTTTCATAAACTTCAGCCTGAGTGATTATTTGCTTTCTGATGAATAAGTGGGCTGGCTAAAGTGGTATAAAAAGAACAGCTAAGTAATGCTCAGGTCCCAGAGTAATAATAACGAGATGCAAAGGCTCTTGTTTCTGTTACACAGAAGAGGGTGGCCATTCTGCTCCAGTTTACACCAGGCAATAGCCATTTGCTCTGGGGAACTGTTGTTACTGGTTTGAGAAGGCCAAAGAATCAGGGACTCAGCTGGACTTTCAAATCTTGCATTGTTTGCTGGGCCAGGTGTTGGGGGTAGGGGGAAATCTATGTTTTGCTTGAATTATTGAAGAAACCACAGCAAGAATAACACCAGGTAGTGCTTGTAGAGTCTGAGGAGTGGGACAAAAGCAGGGCTGTGGTTCAGAGCTCTGTGCAGAACAGGACAGCTTCTCTGTGCAGAGAGCTGCTTCCTCACACACGAACTGATCAGCAGCTCTGTGCATTCTTCCTGGCATTAAAGTGCCTTAAAAAGCATGGGGATTTGACACGCCAGGGGCAGAGATGCCACAATTAGAGCCTAAACTCAAGGCATAGCCACGCTGAGATGATTCTCCCTACCAGAGCCTGCCATACACCAATTTTCTGGGCATTCAGGAGCTATCAGGGAACATTGGGCTGTGGGAAATGTATCTAAAAGCAACGGCAGCACGTGGTGCACAGTATTTCAGGGCTACTCTGCAACTCATTGTAAATGACATTTAAATTTTTTTTTTCTTGTTTTTTTCCTTCCTCTATTTCAGTCCTTATATTCTCTCACTGCTTTCTCTCCATCTGTAGAAAGTAAAATTTCTCAAAGATTGTTGTAAGTGCTTTGTAACAATCTGTGGTACGTGCATGGGGAAGCTGCAGGGCAGGAGTAGCACGGCACGGTTCGCTTCTGCTGCCACTTTCAGGAGTGGGACTTTAAGAAATTACTTATCATTTCTATTGGTGTTATAAATAATAGATCGGGTCCACAATTTATTTGCTAAAGGTTCCAACAGATGTAATGTAATTAACAGACTGTAGTCATTAGGTTTTGGAGAGAGGGTGACATATCAATTTTTTAACTGCTTTTCCGCTTAGAATCACTTCCAAGTAGTGATGCCTCCAGAGGGATACGCACATGGATGAATGTACTTTGTGCATGCCATTTTACATACATTCTCACTTTGCTTTCCAAGTATTAACATGTGTAAAACCCTTTGGCGTGTGCAGATACGTGCAAGTGGGTTGTGCATCTCCAGCCTTTATTTGCATATGGAAGAAAGCATATGTGTATTGTGTTCACTGAATTATACTCACACCAAAGTCCTTTGAACGTTTGACCTTAACACAGTATCTCTTCAAATCTGCAACTCCGTGATTCAGTTCCTTTAGCCTTAAAAATAAAGTTAGGGTGACTTTGGGAGGAGTAATAATGATATTATTTTAGGAAATCAACCTGTGAGGCATAGAGCCCAATTAGGATTCTTTTGATCTAGTAACATGAAAACCACAGGGATGGAGAAACCGGTTTTGGTGGACAAAAACAGGTGTAGCTCAGAGGTGCAGGGATCAAGCTGATACCCAGGCCTCCAGCAAGCACAACCTATTGCTGCCAGGGAGATTGTTCTTTCTACCCACAAAGAGCTTAACCCTGTGCCTGCAACAGGACACCACAACCTCCTGACTGCTGTAGGTCCCATCTGCTCAACCAACTTGTCCAACAGGCTGTATTTAGCTCACAGGGTCTTGGAGCAGGAGGGAGGCTCTGGTGCTGTGATGCCCATTTCCCAGAAGAGTCTGGGACATGGCCCAAAGGAGGTGAGTGGGGATGGTGGTTATAGTTAGCTGCTGGTAACGTTAATGCACGCAGCTGAGTTTTGAGGATGGTTGAAATATGGAAAAAAAGGATCTGGCCAGAACTGCTTTTCCTTTACATTTTGGGAGGGCTTCTTACCTTTTTGTCCAGTAGCTGCTAATTTCTGCCAATAAATTCTATTCTTTGTTCATGGAATTAAAGAGGATGGCAATGTTTGAAAGTAATTCCTTTCAATGGCAGTTAAAACCTAAGAAGCCACAGGTGAGATCCCTGTGGCAAACTGTCAGGTTGTCCACCTCTAAATAGCTACCCTTGATTATTTTAACAAAAACTAACAATAAGTAAATGAAAGTTCTCCTGGTTTATGCCATGCAGGCAATTGTGCCCACATAGGATTTTATTTTTTTCCCCCTACTGGAGAATTTGCAAGTTTCATTTTGTGGCTTTTAGCTGCACTACTTCAGGTTTCCTGCTATTATATCACTTTATTTAGGGACAGTGCGAGAGACAGGAATCTGAACTGACTGTCTGATGCTTAAGTAGGTGAATAATGACTTGGAGAAGACCTTGTGTGTATCTTTTTGATCTTTGGGCTTCAGACACCCCTCCACCCGTAATTAACTTGTGTGTTGACTGATCATCTGAGTGATCAAGAGAGACTCCGTATGTCAGTGGAAACCAGGAAACTATTACTCTATGGCAAAACAGCAATCAAGCCAACTTGTCTATGATACAAATCAGATACCTGTAAGAACAAGTCACGTAATGGCAAGCTGTACTGGAGATGGATGATACCCTAAATCATTATCTTCAATAGCATCAATTATGTTTACAGGGTGAGTAAGACCATGGTATCTGCATGGCAAGCGCTGCACCCAGATAACAGCAGCAGCAGCAACAACAAAAATTAAAATTACAGCATGAATTTCAGGAGGGGCAGTGCACTATACATGACTAGCCAATAAATCAAGACCGTTGGTGGATTAGGTGGAGTGGAATGGTAATGGTTATCACTCTGTGGTATAAAATGCCCAGCGTAGGGTATATAGAACATTTAAAATATATATGAATTCAGAATCAGCCAAAATACATGTCAGGCATTTTTCTTCTTGGAATTATGGTATGTTTTTTAAGTGTAAGTGCTTTTCAGGACAAATTTTAGCATTGTTTGCATTCAGATGAAACTTCCACACTATACATGTGAAGCCCCTACTGCCTAACATAGCACACTGAATAGGAAAGGCTTTCCCTGCACAGCTCTCCATGAGAGAGTGTTTGCCGTCTGACACGTCGCAACCTGTAAACAAGGGCTCAGAATAAGTGTGTATTAAAACAGGGAACTCCAACTGGGAAGGGATTCAGTTAATATTATCTGTAATCTCTTTATCAGCAGTTCTGTGGCCGGTTTATGATAATAAACAGGCAAAAAACAGATCATGTTTGAGATGGAAGTAAATTTCAGTCTGATATGAGTGATGTACCTCATAACCACTTATAATTAGAAGGGAGGCTTCTTGCAGCACTGTTCCTCTATAAATCATAGCAGATATTGCCCAACTTGTACAACAACTATGAAATATGCTCTGAAATGTGAACCTCAAGAAATAGGTTGTTTTGTTGCAATTTGATTCTCAGAAAAGATCTAATTTGACACAATCTCATGTAATTTTTTTTTTGAGGGGTTACTTAAAATAGGGTAAACAGCCCCAAATCCCTAGAAAATGGTATTAAAATTTCCATTTAGAAATAACTGGTTGGTTTTTATAATCAGAGTTTGTGCAAGTTGAAAGCATTGCCTGTGTTGTACACGGCATCCTTTCTGGGAAGAGTTGATCAAGAAACCTGAACTATGCTGTCTAAGGCCCAAGCTTCGTCTTGAGCAAAATTGTACGCTGAACACCAGGTTAGAAATACAGGATGGTAACTAAATAGACGTGTATTTTTCTTCCCTTTTCTGACAGAGTCAGCTTTGACCTGGCCTGGTGCCCATCCACTTTATTCCAGATGTGATCATGGAAAGTCCATAGGGGAGGCAACCATAGGGAAGAAGGCCTTGCTGGCTTGATGCCTAAAAGCAAAACACAAATAGTAAGATTCCTTGAGTGTTTTTCTTGTATTAAGGTCTAAGTCTCTCTCCTATGATATTTTATTCATTTTTAATGGAAAACTGATGGGTTTGTGTCAGAAGTGTGTTCTATGAAAACCTATGAACCTCCGAGGACTGTTGGTATGGTAGGGCTGTAACTGCCTCTGTTGATCCTAATTTAAAGCTGTAATTGCAAATAAAAACATCATTATATCCCCCAGCTTCCTTAATTGAAAGGATTGATTCACAGGAGTAAAGCATGGTAAGAACTTCTACATGGGCCAAGCGCCTGTGGAGACTTTAACGCTGTCATTTTGGCATGGCCTGGATTCATTCTTCTGTGGAAGAATGTCAGAGGTGTTGGGGGAAACCTTCACTCTTTGAATATATGACTTTGTTTCTTGAGCTCCACTTAAACTAAGGCAGGGGGCCCACTGAGGACTCCGTAGGCAGCAGGAGGATCAGTGGCTTGGTCTCTCAGATGGCACAGTTGTCTAGAGGAGCCACATGTATGTCATCATGTCAAGGATACGTGCTCAAGTTGTGTGAAAGTGCTAACATAACAGGTTCCTATAAGCACAGGACAAATAATATTACAACTATGAAACAACTTTCTATTCTGAAGTGGATCAATTATTTACACATTCACAAACTCCTCTTCTTTCAACCATCTCCCCAAAGATAGAATTGGAGACTTTTACTCCTTACAGTATGATTTTCTCTTGCTACGATGTAAAGTAGGATAATGTCAAGTAATTTTCTTCACAGCACCAAACCTCTGTATTCCAGAATTACAATATTCTGTAGTATTGTATGTTGAGGCCTGAAACCCATGTAGTCTGCAGAAGCACTGTCTGTACCTTTTAACCACAAGATGATTCTGTTAGTCCATATGTCAGCCTCTTCGCTCTGGCTTACCCAGTCTCTCATGCCAAAACTTTTCTTGTCCTAACTGATAGTGCAGTCCATTAAATAGATCAAATAGGTATTTTGCAAACTCTGTGTATGAACAAATATATAAATGATTCTAGGCAAATCTGACTGAGGTGAATATAGCCCCGATAGAAATGACTCAAGGTTGGGGGGTCATAGTGAGGAATTCAGCTTTATGCAGGCTGGTGCCACAGGTGTTGCAGCTACAGAGCTGAATCTCTTTTTACTCCCTTTCTGAATATCTATTTGATAGTTGAAGTGAGAGATTTGGGGAAGACTTAGAAGATAACCATGTTTCCCCTCCTCTCAGGGCAGTTTTTGTGAATGAATGTCGTTCAGAGGATACGAGGAGGAATAAAAGTAGAGGATTGTTCCATCATAGGTTCTCCTTGCACCCTCCTTTATTACAGGATTAGGGCATGCAAAGTGTATTAAGTATGACAAAGTCCTCAGAGAAGACTGAAAAACCCCTTTTTCTTGAAGGAAATGGTGGAGACTTAGGGTGCTGGATTATTCTTCCAGAACAGGAACCTGCAAGAGAACAGAGGACACTCCTTGCACTGGCATCCTCTCAACCCACAAGAGCATGACTATTTCATAACAACTCGGGGAGGCCAAGGCCTTCAAGGTACCAAAATACATTCAGGGATCTCAGCCCAAGAGATTTAGCAACTCAGATTATTTTATCTTCGGAGCCAAATAACTCTACTTATGGCACAGTATAACAAGCCAGACGTGTCTGCTTAATGTACTTAACTTGGAGGAGTAAATGTGTAGGGCAAGAAATATTTTTATAAGTCTTAGATTAAGATCAATAGGGGGAAAAAATAAAAATGTTTACCACTACGATTGGCTGGAAACGAGAGCGAGATGTCATTACTCAAGGGAGCGTATTCTGTCAGGCAGCATTCAAATATGTGGGACAAACTTAGCTCCTTTAAAATTAAATCAGTATTTTTAAAGAATTAAACAAAACTCTTGTTTATTAGATGAAATTATCAATTGTTTTGTCTTCCAGAAGTAAACAGAGAGCTGAGGGAGTCTCAATCACTCGTCTTATGACCTTATGGTCACTGTCCAAAATACCAGCAGTAATGTTCCACACTGTAGAACTAAGAAGAAGAAAAGCAGATACTCAGCAGGGCTAGCCCAGTGTCTTTCCAAGTAATCCCTTATTTTTGCAAAACATTTCCATATGGGAAACTTGATCACTGAGCAGAAGCACTGAGAATAGTGTGGTGTGGCCGGTTCTTTGTGTAGATACTGATATTGGCTGTTGAATACCAAAAACCATTGACAGGCTTCAGCAGTGCTGCTCTGAGTGTCTAAATGTAAAACTGATGCCTGGGGCTGAAAATTGATCTCTACCATTAAACTCTAACTATGAACCGGGTATCGCTGTTTGGAAGGGAAGCAGATAGGTGGTATTAGCTTGTCTGGTGGAGAGGAGTAGCTAGAAAGGGTCTGCAACAACTGTTGTAAATATGAAATCCTTATCCTGAACTTTGGGACAAAATGGTTCAAAAGACGTTTGCAGCATATACTTATTTAATGGGTCTGGGATGCAACCCTGACTCCAAATCCTTTTCTGCTGGGTAAACTTGGGATCTGGCTCTTTACTGACCCTGCAGACAGGCCTACCTACAGTTAACTAATCCTAGAGAGCACACAGACTTACAACTAAAGTCTTTCCTTGTTTCATTTGGATTTTGTTTTGTTTTGGTTTTTTTTGGGTTTTGTTTGTGGTTTTTTTTTTTGGTTTTATGTATTTTTTTGTCATTGTTGTGGTTTTGTCTTGGTGGGTTTTTTTTTGGCAGGGGGTTGTTTTGTTTTTTTGTTGCTTACTTGTGTTTTTTTGTTTGTTGTAGTGTTTTTCCTGTTCTCATTTCAAGGTAAAATGCATCGCCATAATGCAGAACCACCTCACTCACTCTGGTTACAGCCGAGTGACGCGACATCAGCGGCAGAATATGGACAAATTAAACGGTAACAATGTACCAAGGAGAGGCACAGCAATAACAGGAAAATTATCCACAGTACAATATG
>VWZY01005335.1:117198-129604 GCA_013399075.1 Chloroceryle aenea
TTATCCACAGTACAATATGACTAATGTTGTGTGAAATGCATTCATTGGTGAAATGATGCCTAGGTGTATCTTAAGGAGTTATGCTGATGGAGATAATGGTTATAGAGCAGAGATAAAGGAAGGAAAGGCAAGTGAAAGATGAAAGGTTGTAGCAAGGGCAGCATGCATGGGGAGGATGCTCCAGTAGGTGTTTCTGAACAGGGGAGAGCTGTGTCCCTGTGGAATAGAGCAGGGTGTGAGAAGAACTTGGTTGCACCTTTCCTATTGGCATGGCTGGTGTGGAGGTGTGCTCGCTGCTTCAGGCACGCACCCGTGTTCCTGTCTTCTTCTTCATCTCCTTTCACAGGGACATTTGCAAACATTTCACAGAATCACAGAAAAAAAAAAAAAGAAAAAAAATTTAGAAACATGCTGCATATGTGTTAAACATTCTCCAGCAGTGTTACTTACAGATGTGTTTTGTTTTCCAGTTGTAGGTACAAAAGCAAACAAAAATCCCAAAGAGAAGGGACTGTTGTTTTATTAGCATGTCTAAAACCAAGAAATCTGCTCAGACTTACCCAGAGAGGAGATGGTGAGAGGAAGCACTTCATTCAGGTGCGTTCAGAAGTTGTCAGCTTCTTCCTTAGTCTGAGTGTCTTTCTGAAGTGAGTAAATGTTTTGCTTGAATAAGGAACTTGGGTATTCGTAAGTTAATTTGATTTTCTTCTCCTTTCTCTGTTTAACATGGATCTGGCAAAAAATCTGTCCAGTGACCCATCATGCCATCATGCTTATCCACAGATATTTATTTAGTACATGGATTCTTTCTTTTTTTTTTTTTTTTGAAGGAACTTATGAATTACCCAATTAAGTCTCTGTTTTATCCCTAAATTCCATTTTCCAAAACATCTGAGGTACTCAAGAGCTTTCAGCTCACAGTCCTTTAAAAACCTCTCTAAGTACTTCTTAAAATTGGAGCACTGGAGAGCAAAGTGGACTTGCCTGAAATAAAATCAGCCTTTGTGCAGCGTGCTGCTGGAGTACAGGGCCCTGGTCTTTGATGCTGACACAAACTCCCAAATGACCAGAAAAATTAAGTGTTTTTATGGTGTTCTTGATTAGTTTGCTACCTGCTTGGTTACAAAGCGAATGTTTAGGCCAAAATTGTGCAGAAGTTCTTACTTGTGATGTTTTAGAACTATGTTAGCTAAGTTTTTTTTTTCTCCTCATTTATTGATATCTACAAGAATGGGAGGTGGACCCAGCCAAAAATGCTGGGATCCATCTATCTTCAAAGTCTTAAGATATCCAGAGGTGGGAGTTTGTTCTGTCTCCTTGTGAAGAAGGGCTCCCCTAGGAACATTTCCACGGGAGACAAAACTCTCTGGAGATATTGGGTGTGCTGGGCTGAGCATTCCTGCTGTGCTCCAAAGGCATATAAAATCAGTGTTTTCAGCCCTAAGTCTGACTTGGATCTAGGGGTTCTTGGTGATCCTCATAAAGCTTTTTCTCCAACCACCTCCACTCACTGCTGAGCATGTGCCAGGAATTCCCTGCTGAAGGAAGCTGCCAGAACTCAGGGAGCTGCGTTAGCCCTCTGCTCTCGAACAGCACAGAGCTCCCCAGCAGCACTGAGCTTTGCCCCACACAGGCAGGGCCATGGTGTGGCCAAGCATCCCGAGCGTGTAGCCCAGGCTCAGTGATTTTGCTCCCTCTCCACGCTGCAGTTTCCTGTTTTTACAGGTCTGTGAGGGCTCTATAGAGAAGAATTTCTGCCTGCCCCTCTTGGCTTGGGAAATAAACTTCAGCCATTTACTGTGGGCACAGGAAGGCGAAATTCTCCTTGGCTTTGACAGGAGTGTGTGCAGTAATGCAGCAAGCTCAACCTTGAGAAGGGGGAGAGGCACTCTGGGAGCTGGGCTGGTTTATATCTCAGCTGATTCTCTTCTTTCTCTCTTCTGTATCCCCTTAATAGCTTGACAGGAGAAATATAGGGAAGATACAGCCATCTGATTAACAGTGCTGAGGGCTGGGGGGGCCAGGGATGGATGACAGGGAAAGGGAGCACAGTGTGGCTACCGGCCAAGTTCCAGCAAGAAACAGAATATCTGGCTTCCTCTAATCTCTAGAGGAAAATTAAGTTACAAAAACCTTTAGTGGAAACTTTGCATACATTCGGTACCATTGCCATGCCTGACAGAAAAAAACTGATATATTATTTAGTTTATGGTTATAGAATTAAAGGTATAAGCTTTCCCACCAGGAATGAAGAAAAGAATCCTCTCAAAAACAAAACCCTGAAAACCCCCTGAATGTTTTGTGCTATCGGAGCCCTTGAGAAATTCTCCTTTTTGTGTTGATGGATGGTCACGTGTGATTTTCTGCATCTGAACATCTTCCCTGATGAGTAAGGTGCATTTTTGCTCTTGCCCAGAGAGCCCTTCTTGTTTTTCCCAGCCGTTTGCACCACCTTCCATGGGAGTACAGTAGGACAGGTGGAGGTGAAGAGGAGGCTCCCAGTTCCCCTGGGCACACACCACTGACAGAAGGAAGGACTTTGGCTGCTCAGGCGGCCAGAGAGCCAAGGCTGTCGCCTCAGTCAAGTGCTCACCATCTTGGCCTTCATCAGAAATCTGTGTTACACAGGGAGAGGAATTTCTCCCCCTCTTCCATGTCTGTCATCAATGCATTGATGAAAAAGAGTGGAGTTAGATTTTTAAAAAAATAGCATAGGTGTTAAGTGAGCAACACGTTGGGACCTACGTGTTGAGATAAATTGCTGATTAGAATTAAATAGCCTACTTATTGAATGTTACATCTAAAGTAGTTGCAGTAACTGTGATGAAAGTATTACTTACATGTTAGTTTTTTGAAAGGAAGAAAAGAAACTAGGTTGGCTGGCTAGATCCTTCCTTCATTTAGTCTTCTGTCAGGGTCATATGGTGTGTGTGAAGTGAGATTTCTTTCATGTCTGAAATGGCATCACGTGGTTCAGCTGCCTGTGCTCCCCTGGCTGGCCAGGCTCTCCTCTTGCTGGCTGCTCAGGCTGGTAGGAAAGTGGCTCCTCTTGCTCGGAGAGGAGAAAGTACAGATGCATTTTGCAACCTTTCCTTCCACTTCATTGCAAGCAAGCTCTCTCCCAACCTGCACGCTAGCAAACCATTTCTCCCATGATTCATTCACCAGCCTCGTCTGAAGGGAACATTTTCCGTGCAGGCGAACACAAGAGCCATGTTTACATGCCGTTTCCCCTCCGAGAGCTTTATTTCTCTTCAGCCTCGGGGACCTCAACGCCAGCCAAAACTCAATATGGGGCTGAAATTTTACCCTGGCTGTCCCTGTCCCCAGCCGTCCCTGCAGCAGGCAGCACGGTTGTGTTTGTGTAAGCGCGCACGTGCGTGTGTGCGCGCACAAAACCAGATGTGTGCTGTCCAGAATAAATGAGGCTATTCAGAATGTCACAAAATGGACAATTTATGGCCACTTTCGGCAATTAGTCAGGCCAAAGAAGTGAGGTGGGTCAGTATTAAAACCTCACTGTTTTGTTTACTTTAAAAAAGCAACAGGGAGTTCCAGCTGATGAGAAAAGATATTGAGAGAGGGTAATGAAAGGGAAACAATCTCTGATGTTTGTCTTATTACAGTTTCTCCTCATTTTGTTGTGCTTCCCGTAGCCCAGTCTTGAGCAGCAGAGCTGCTGCTTTCTTTGGGGGAGGTTGGTGTGTGGGTGGCTGCACGGGCAGTTCTGGAGTAGGAATTTCTAACTCACCTCTTGATGGGCTCCTGCACCTTGTGGTGAATTAAGGTCCTTTGTACAGAAGTGCTGGTACCTAGCAGAGCTTCTATGTATCAGGCTATAGGGCTTGATCTACGACTATTTTTGTTGTGCTAATGGAGAAGAAAAATTCCCCTGAAAATTCTTGATGGTTTCTAAAATAAGCCCCCAGCCCATGAGTAACTTCATCTGCCTAAGTCGAACCTTGGGAGTCACCCGCACCCCATAGTTAATCATCTTGGTTTAGTGTAAATAATCTGTTTCATTTAACTATGTTGTCTACTCGGATCCTGGTTCTCCTGCTTCCAAAATTAGATTTGGTGCCACAGTCAGAAGATAGGGATTTCAGATATGTTCTTAAATACTCCTGAGCAATCCAAAGCTTTAGGCTTTATGGAAACAGGCACTAGCCCTTTTAACTGCAGGTTGATGTGTGCAGGAAGACAGTAAACGTCTTTGCATGACTTCTCCCAGGTAAGAAGGGACAGGACAAGAGGAAAGGACCTCGAGTTGCATCAGGGAAGGTTTAGCTTGGACATTAGGAAAAACTTCTTTGCTGAATAGGTTGTTAAATCCTGGAACATGCTTCCCAGGGAGTTGGTGGAGTTCCTCTCTCTGGAGACAATTAAAAGCCATGAGATGAGGTGCCGAGGGACATGGTTTAGCGGTGGGATTGGCAGTGTTAGGGTAACGGTTGGACTCGGTGATTTTAAAGGTCTTTTCCAAGTGAAACAATACTATGATTCTACAACTTGTTATGTTTCCTGGTCCATGGGCAGCCTTGACTGACTGGCTGGCTATGAAGCAGGGATCATGAGGAGGGACAGTCTGGGTGTTTTTGTGGGTCACCATGATGTGTGGGCACTCTGAAGCAACATTTAAAGTAGAGAGGCCTTTTCTGACTTATGCATTGTGGGCGTGCTTGGTGGAGCTGTCTCTTGCTCATGGATGCTCTCTCATGTCTGGGGGTGAGAGGGTGAGACGGAAAGTGGAATGGTTGGGAGCTATTTAATGGAAGTGTTCTAATGAAATTCAAATATGTGGTTTGTTTCGCTGCAAATTTTTGGCAGTAGATGGGGCCCTTACTGTAATAAAATTTCATCAAGTTGGGAAGCCTCTTGGAGATGGTGCCCAGTTGCAGTATATTGGTGCTGACTCCTGGAAGATCAGCTCTGACTTGACTCAGGCACTTTTTTGTTTCTCATATAGCTGCCCAGCATGAAAATAAAAAAGGAGAGTAGGGAGAAACCAATGAGCATACACCTCTGTGCCCCTATCTTTTACTCTGTCTTCCTAAAAAGCTGAAAACCCACATCTTCAGTTTGCCCAGGCTCCCAGACTTTGGTCCTGCTGGCTATGGCTGGGACACTGGATACGATCAGGGATGAGCAGGAAGGGGACTTCATCCCTGGAACAGGATGGGGACAGAACCAGAATCTCACTTTGTCGCGACGCTGTGGATTTAATGTTTCATTCATGCAAATGCACATTTCCTGGCAGTGCTGGGGCTGGCCTGGAATCCAGACCTGGTCTGCTCGAGGTAGAGCCATTATCCTAAAGTGCTTTTATTGATCTGTTGACTTTCTGTCTCCCTCCTTCTCTTCCTCTCTTCACCCTGCCAGCCTCCTAAAGACTCATATCTTGTCTCATACAACCAAGGTATTTTAAGGGGTGAACAATGATTTTGAAGTCAGATTAGACAAACTGTACTTGACCAGTGAAACCAGATATCCCCTGAATGACATCTGAAGAAGGTTCCTGTTTCCATTTACAAACAATCCCTCTTACTCTTCCCCTCTTATTGTTTTGTTTTTCCACTCTTATGTGTGTCCTCATGATCTTGAAAAATTCAGAAAATATCAACCATTAATTTCAAGGCCAAGTACATCATCTTTGTAGCAGACTCTTCCCCAGAGTGGCGATGCCATATCATCATGTTTTATTTCTGGTTGGTTAAAGAGAGCTTTAGTAGTAAATCTATTATCTGCGCTGTGATACCCAGCAGTATGAAATGCTGAGATTTAAAGAGAGGCCTGAAAGACATAGTAGGTGATGCCTGTAGAAAGCCAAAAAGAGCTGTATGCCTTACTGGAAATATCAGGTGAAACATGGTAAGAGTGCAGTATAATACAGTGACCTGAGTTACAAATCTGTTTGATCTGGAGAAAAAGGGAGGAAGAATAATGCTGGAGAAAGTGTTTACAACCCTGTGCATTAACAAATAATGAGAGTCAGTTGATTTATTTTGATTTGTTGTTTCAGTGTTCCCAGTTTCTCAGGATTCTGGAAAATCATGTTTCCTTCCTAATAACAGTGCTCACTAACTAATTGGTTAATGTATGGGCATTTAGTTAATGGCCTGAAAAATAGACAGGTAAATACAGAACAGTTAAAAAAAGCTAAACTGGGCTGCAAGAGTGTGTTTAATTTTTAAAAATCTAAACTCCAAGACCTTTGGTATAGCTGAATGTGTCCCTGTTCATGAATGCAGTGGTTGATGGGTGAAGAAGTTATCAGTATTGTCAGCTAAACATAAATATGCATAGATACTTTATCAGGAAATAGCTGTCTAATTTTTAAAAGTGGAAACAATGTAAATACAAAAAATATTTGAGTAAAACCCAAAAATTCACATGGAGCAATTTGTTGTTAGGCTGGACAGTACTTGACCTTGTGAGGAATGCAAATGAAAACAGTGCAAGTGCTTTCAGGGGAAGATAGGAATGAGATTAAGGACAAAAACTTCTGTAGTCACATTTATTCCGTACCCAGTTTATTCAAATCACCATTAGGTTTCTCTTTATGGAAATTCTTGGAAAAGAAGATAAATTAATCAGCAATACTAGTGAAAGCAGTGCCTGTGCACTATTAAAACCCTCTGCACAACTGCTCACGTTGCTCGCACAACACGGGGCACGGATTGGTCAGCAATCAGTGTGAAGAGTTTGCAGGCAATCTGCTGGCTGAAATATTTGTGTGTAAAGCATTTATCAAAGATGCTCATATAGTCAAATGTGAAAAAAAACATATCAAAGCTTATTTCGATATTATGGGAGAAATGAAGCTGCTTGGACCATCGGTTGCCCTGTTATGCATTGAGGACAATGGGCCTTGACTGATTTGGGGCTTGGTGTAATGAAAAGCAGTTACCAATTTGCTGCATTGCAGATTTAGCTGATTTTAATACTACGTCAGTAACAGTTAACTTTCTTTTTGAAATCACGGACAGGGAGGAAGGGAATGGGAGTCCTGGGGAAAGAGAATCTTGAAAGATCCAGGCTTGGAAAACACGCCTCAGTCACTTGGTTTCTTGGAGAAATTACAGCAGGACCACAGCTACAGCTCAATGTGTGTTGAACTGCAGTGCTTGGGAGGGAACCACATCATGTCATGCAACAAGCTAGTAGATAAGAGCCAGGACTGTCCTTCCTTCCAGACAATAGTTTACACTGATGCTGCTGCTGAAGAAAACATAATTCAGTGTATTCCAAGCTGAATACCGAATCTGAACCCAAATTTGCCTTTCTTTGCCAAAACCTGCACTTAGAAATTTTGAGGCAGTATGTCTGGCCACTTCTATAGAAATCTCAATCAAATCACCCACTGAACCTGTGAGATGGTCCTAACTTCTGCTATAAGTAGACTGTGAAGTTTGTTTCCGTGTTTCAAAACCTAATTACTAAGTGAAACTCCCTGAGTAATCAGGCTTCAGGGCCAGAAAAGGCTCATAATCACACTTGTCTGGTAAGAGATCTGGTAAAAACAATGATGCTGTTAATTCTGAGACATAAATGTGTCTTTATACAGAGCAAGGTGGATTTGTGGACTTCTCTCCTGAAAGAAGCTATCGGGACAAGCTGTGAGGTTGGATGTTTGAAACAGATCAAGATGATTTTCTGAACATCAGTACACAAGTAAGCACTGTAAGTAATTTGCAAGCTAGAGGAAGCGTGCCAAAAATCACATGTCAAGCCATAAATGATGCTGTAGCAGAATTATGTAAAACTCTGTCTCCTCAGACAGCAGTGCTGAATATTAACAAGTGGATTTTGTGGTGTGGCCCTGCCAAGCGCCAGCCAGCGCGGAGGCAGGAGCTTGGGCAGGTGAACTGATCCACTGTGGGAAATCCTTCATCCACAGCAGTACTCTGGTTGTGGTCTCTAGGGCTTTACATAAAAGAAGTTTCCTGTGTATTTAGAATGCAGCGTTTGGTATTTTCAATTATACAGGATTAAAGGCAGTCTCAGTGAAAAGGATTATGAACTGGGAACTCCCTGTTGCTGGCTGTTTCCAGTGAGTATCTGCCAGCTAGGTGAGCCAGGCAGCTATGTGCCTGGTCTGTGGAATATAGGCTAAAATAAGAGGAAGAAGGCAGGGAAATATGGTCTGGTCATTTGGGGGGAGGAGAGAGGTGGAATGAACCCCACTCTAAATGCCAGCGGAGCAGTTGTGAGCTGCTAGGTGTGAATCCCACAGGAGCCTGCTGTAATTAAGTATCCTGTAAGGTGAGGAGGGGGAAGCTCATCAGCATCCTCTGCATAAGTTCCCCACCCCCCTTGGATACCCCTTGGAAATCTTCAACATGTTTTGTGTTTGTTTCAGGGCCAGGAACAAATGCTGGCAAGTGCAAAGGTGTTAAATGTTGGCCAACCTATCCCAACATGCCCTACAAGGCACTGAAGGGAATATTACTCTAAGTGGATGATGAGCTCAGTTCAGAGGCTGTTAAGTTAAAGCTTATTAGCCTCATTAAGTGATGTGTGTAATGTGGTTTCAGGCTTCTGATATGGGAAAAACAACATTTTCCAAGTGTTTTGTTGTCCTGTCTGTTATGCTTGGAGGGCAGTTCAGTTTCTGTTTTGCACTGTGTCAAATTCAGCCTGGAGATAAGACTTGTTCACAAAGTTTGGAGTTTGGGATTGCCTCTGAAGGCAGGGGCTGAGTCTGGGGTAACCTGCTTTGTCAGAACCAGGAGGGCTTTCCCTGTGAACAGAGGGGAAGATGAGGAGCAGGGTATAGAGATGTTTGTGTGCTTCTGCTGGGAACCAGTTCCTGCGCCAAGAGAGCTGGGGCTCAAATGCAGAGCTGTGCAGGTGTCTCTGCCCCGTGCTCCCCAGAGCTCTGCCTGCGAGGAGACCGGGTTGGATTGTTCCCAGCAGGGTGTAAATGCAGAAAGCTGGCTCAGGTTTAGCTTTCCATGCGATTTCATAAGTCCCACAATATCAGGAGTGCCACAGTGGGCGATGCAGGATCAGGAAGCAGTTTAGATTCACCAGATATTATCAGCTTGAGCTCAGGACTGACCCTGCAGGACAGGGCTAGTTCACACAAGGAGACTTGAGTACCTCTGCCATGTGCTCCTCATCATCTCCATTATCTGTGTTTTTCTTTTATCTGAGGTACCACAGCTCCTCCCAATGATGGAGTATTAGCTCTCTAGTCAGCTTTAATCTCTAGCTGTCTATGGAGAGTCAGGTCAGGAGAGCTTTGAGGTCCTCAGCCCTGAAGTGAAGCCCTCCCTGCTTCAGACAGGGCTGCAATTGAAACCAGCTGATCCCAAGTCCCTTGCAAACATTTCCATTTCAAACCACTGAAGTTTTATATCTTTCTAGTAAATTCTTTTCTTTAGCCTCATAAATCTCATAAAGATCTGGAACAGCTAGTAAATTTGCCATTCAGATACATGTTTTCCAGTAAAGAGGATAATGATTGCTGTTTCTGATGCCACCTCCCCGCCCCACCCTCTCTGCTGTTGGAGTTCACCTCTTGCCAGCTGACTGCTGCTTGCACGCAACTTGGGCCGTGCTGAGGCAGGCAACACATGCAGGTCCCGTTTGCGTGAAGGGCTGAAGTCACCCGACCTCTGTGAGCTTTGCCAATGCCCCTAGGTGTGATCTGAGCAAAATCATGTCCTCTTCGCATGTCAAATCGGATGAAATAGGTCAGTTCTCACCTGTGCAGGAGTTTGGTTCAGGCTGGACAGCTTGGGAAGCTGCTGAGCTCCAGGCTAGGGGTCCTCCTCCTGAAGTCCCCACCAAAGCAGAACATGAGAGGCCTGCGCTCTCAGTGGGGCCACCACCTCAGTGCCTCCGGTTGCTGCCCTTCAGGAAGGGTCGCTTGTGGCCAGGAGAGCTGCAGAGCTGTGGTGATCTCCAGCCCCTGGGATAATCCAGAGAGGAAGTTTTCTGCATCCTCCCCAGTGCACCAATGGCAAGTCCAGCTAAGTCTCTTATGCTTGGATTTCCAAGTAGGCCTGGAAAAGCATGAACTCGGGGACAATACAGACCCAAGACTTCTCAGACTTCCACTGAAATTGCAGGCAAAAGTGCTGTTAGCAAAACATACTATAGAAACAGAAAATTGCAAGCATATTTTCCCCTTTATTTGTTGTCTCCCAAACCCAAACAAGCTTATTTCCTTTCCTGCAATGCTGCTTTTGATAATCTTGTGCCAAAGGCACTGAATCTGTTCTTATTGCTGTCAATAGCAAGATGCCTGTTGCTTTTAATGGCTGAGCTATTAAAACACCGCATCCTGGTTCTCTGGCTGTGAGCAATCCCAAGCTAGTGCAGTGACAATATGGAACCTTTTTCCTCTCTGAATGTTTCTCTGCAAAGTTTGACCATTTTGGCTGGGGTGAAACATGTGTCTATCTGGGATTCTTTCCAAGGATGAGATTTTGACAGCTGTGCTCGTGTTGGCAAAAATCCTGACATCTTGTGCTTCGTTGAAATAGCAGATTCTTAGTGGAGAGGGGTGGGAGTCCGATTTCATAGATGAACACTCATGAATTGAAGACTGTGAGCCTGGCTGAGCTCTTCTCACTTGGGGGAAGAGGTCAAACCCATCCTCTGGGAGCAGGGGGGGAGCCTTCCTTCCTTTCTTCCCGTCTCCACCTGCGGGCACAGATGGCCGATGGGCAGTGGGGCTGATGGGAGCACTCCACACCTCTGCCAGCTTTGTGCAGCAGTTTGGGACGTGCCTTGGGCGGCACTCGCTGAAGTGGTGTCAGCCTGTTTGGAGTCCATGCCTAACAAATTCATTTACATGGTAGATGTTTGGGAATGATGGGCGGGCGGTGTTAGCACGCTCTCGGTGAAAATCCAGCTTTGCCGCCGTGATCGAAGCTCAGCCTCTTCTTTATGCCAGCTTGTGAAAAAACAAAGCCTTGATATCATTTGAAATAGCCTGTTTTGGGGGGGGTTATTGTTACTGTTATGATGGTTGAGTTGTTTTTTGTTTGTTTTTCACTGGACTCTCCATCTTGAACTGGGGAAATATTTCCTGCAGAAGCTGTAATTATTCAAAGCCAATATATTTCTGCAGTAACCTTCAATCTGATGAACTGTCATTTTTCTGATGAAAAGTCACTTATTTGGAGACTAGAATTCCTATTATCTCGACAAATAGGGAATGGTGGCACAGAAAATTGTGTCACAAGGTCACTGAGGAGGTCCACATCAGAGCCAAGGATAAACTGGGACAGGACTGGTAGAAGGTCATAAAAAAGTTTTCAAAAGGTATTTTGCAAATATTATATTGATTTCAAACTTTCCAGTGGCCGGATAATTCTTTTATACTTTACCAAGAAAAATAAAATAAAATAAGTCACCAGGTTTTAAAACCATGACAACAATAATTTTCCATTTCTGGTATTTCACTGAAAAAGGAGGGAAAATATTTTTTACGACACACATAAGATAGTAGTCAAATAACAAAACCCCAAACAAAACATCCCAATGATGAAAAAAGTCCAGTTTTGCTCAGGAACA
Organism: Chloroceryle aenea; assembly: GCA_013399075.1. Classification (NCBI taxonomy): domain Eukaryota; kingdom Metazoa; phylum Chordata; class Aves; order Coraciiformes; family Cerylidae; genus Chloroceryle; species Chloroceryle aenea. The sequence continues at coordinate 128,728 of VWZY01005335.1, forward strand.
AGTGTAGCTTAGGGTTGGATACACATACTCAGACATTCATGGCTTGTGTCCATGGCAAATGTGAGTCTTTTATGTTACTTTGACTTTCAAGGAAAACCAGCTGAACTGCCTGGGACGTTTGGTAAGCGTGGCGCTGACCGATGGCCTTAGAGGCCCTTTGAAAGTCATGCCTTAATGACAAGCTCTCCCTTCCTCTCCCACTTGTTTCTTGAGAACTAGGGCAAATATTAGCACATCTGTGAGCATTGGGCTGCTGTGTTTAGAGAGCTTCTAGCACCCGTGTTAGCTTGATTAAAACTAACATTTCTACACTGAGAAATGCCAGTGGCATGTCTACCATAAATTAAACTGAAGTTCCAACAGTTTTGCAGCAGATCTGTTTACTCTGGAATAGCATAAGGCAGATGTCTTCATCTTGGTTGATTCTTAACAGGTCACAGGCATTGCCTTTAAATAACTAAAAGCCTTTAAAATAATTTTTAAACATTCTTTCCTTTCCTCTACAGACCTTAACCTTTAGTTGGCCTTTACCAGAAACACCCAAGATAATGTGATTCTAAAACAGACCATCATAAACTGAGCAGCAGCTTTAAATATATAGTGTGATCATTACCTGAAACCGGTGAAGAGGTTGGAATAATTATTGCTCATGTTTATGCTTCTGTATCTCAGTGGGTTATGTTCAATCCCTTAATGATGATGATTAAAAACATACTGGAAACACGGAGTAATTAGAGAGAGCACTTACCGTGATTCTGAAAGCACAGAGGTAGCTTTGAAGTGGAACCGGACCCAGCGAGTGCTGCCAAAACGTTGTGAGAATTAGGAGCAGTGTGCAGCAGGTCGTTGGTAACTGTAGCGCTGATAACAGGTCCCT